>JAPKLW010000486.1:302915-320906 GCA_026898455.1 Plectranthus barbatus
TAGAGACAACTGACGCTGGTAGGACTTAGGATTTGATCCACCAAAACTAAGATCTATACAAGTAGCTACTGAGGGAGGGAAACTTTGACAAATTTCCCAACAATAACATGACCCTAAGTTGGCAAAATCTCATGTTGACAGGAAGTCAGTACAACCTCAGAAGTTGACTAAGCGGTATGTTCTTACTGCAAGGAACTTAGCTTCATCAACCAGTTTAGCCAAGCAGCCAGTTCGTGCTGCAAGGAAGCTAAACACTCAACCCAGTTAGCATGCTAACCGGAGAACCAAATCTCAAGTTCAGCTCGATAGGAGGAATATACCAACTAGGGGGAACACCTACTAGAGGCCAGAGCCCAATCACACTTTTTATTCAAAGTCTATGAAGGTTAACCAAGGTCGTTCATGCTTGTCAAACAAACTACCACCAAGGTACTCACATTTGAAACCCAGATTCTGAGGTTCTCAAAAGAAGCACACTTCTAAGAGAACTCCACACACAACTACACCTTCCCAATCAAAAGTCATGCATTATTTCAGAAGGAAATGAAAGGTTCATGCTAGTGACAACAATAAAGATACACCTGCTGTCAAGATCACAAAAGTCTGGATTCCCAAGGGGTTAATCACATGAGCTAATCCCGTAGGACCCGCAGAAACACGATGATACGATCCTCACTGAGAAGGTTTAGATCGCAGCCTAGGAACTCGACTAAAATGAATCGGACGCGATGCTGAATAAAACTGAAAACTTGATAAGATGGGGGAAGATCCAACACCTTTGAAGTCGACCCTTAGAGAACTGTAGGCAAGGACAAAACGAACCCCCACGACCCAAAAAGTAACTCGCCTCAACAACGAAGGATAGAGTGAAGATGCCGCAAATGGATGTGAAAGTTCGATTGATAAGTTGAAATTGATATCCTAAAGAATGATTAGAATTTTGAAATTTTGGGCCTTCATAATAAAGGAGAAAACCTCACAAATTTTATTAAACTAAAAATTGCATAAAATTGTCCTAAATAGGCCTATATATAGGTAACTCAAATCCCTAATCCAATAAGGAAATCAAATATAAAAGTATATCAAATCTATTAAGATATACAGCAAGTATATCTCAATATCTTTGTAATAAAAGGAAACTAAACATCTAGAAACTAAAATACTAAAATTCAAAATTAACTTAATTAAAAAAAAAACTAAAACTTGAAATCAACTTAATTAAAAACTCAAACTTAATCTTCAATTAGTTCTTCAATTAAGTTTTCTTCTTTTAGTCCACCGGGATCTCCATCATTCCCTTCCTCTTCAAAAGGATTTGTCCTCAAATCCTCACGCCCACTCCAATTACATTGTCTTGCTACAAAAGAACTCTCACCACACAACTATCTATCGTCTCTCCAGCCAGCTTTGGTCCAGCATCCACTTTTTTTTGCATCTTCACTTGGTCTTCATGAACCTATTTTGGAGTAAGAGGAACAAGACAGATTCTTTAGTTATGATACTCAAAGGAGTATTTATTTTTGAACCCCTCATATTGCGTCTTTCTATCAAATTTCCATGGACGACTCGACAAAACATTGCTGGCCTACATCGGAACTACATCACAAAGAACCTCATTCTCATATTATCCGATGCAGAATGGAACCTTCACTTGCTTCAACACCTTAACCATTGATAAGCTCATATTTATACTCACTTATCTATATTTTTCTCCATTGTTTCAATGCATTTTGTTTATGTTTTTACTTATTTATGTGCATGAGACTGTTTTAGAGGATGTTATGCCCCTTGTGGTAGGTTTTGCAGGTATTTAGGGTTAAAAAGAGGTGAAATGATGAAAGAGCTGAGTTACACAGAGTTGCCGCTTTGATTGATGCACGGGAAGTCGACCAAATTGGAAGATGAAGCCAGAAACTCAAATCAGAGCCTCCTGTCGATCGACGTGGTGCATGTCGATCGACACAGAGGTCGGACGTCGATCTTGAGCAAGGTAGAAGAGGAAGGGCTCGACACATGCTGGTGTGTCGATCGACAGGCTCCCTGTCGATCGACACAGAGGTCAGAGAAGGTGGCTCAACATGGAGTTCAACCCAGATTTCGATCCAATGCTTGTGTCGATCAACACAGAAGCCCGACATGGAATTTTCAGCCTGTTTTAGAAGATTTTGTTATTTTAGCCCAATACCTAAATTATGTCTTTTTCTCTCCTCTACAAATAAGACTCATTAGGGCACTGATTTTATCACTATTTTTATGCATTATTTTACTTAGAATATTGGAGCATTGGAGTTTTTCAAGACATTGAAGGTTCGTATTCCATTTGTAAGTTAATAATATGTTTGCTTTTGTTTTAGTCATGTTTTGTGGCTAGAACCCTAACAGGTTCTAGGGTTATGATTTATCTTTTTTGATACATGTTTATTGAAATCAACTGTTTTGGCATGGTTTAATTCTCTGCAATTAATTTAATAATCTAGATTAAAAGAAGGACCGAGAGGTAAATTTGAGTCTATGTTTAAAGTTATCAATTGAAGAACCGAGAGGTAAAAATTGTTAATAGGAAGAGAGAATTAAATATGTTGGTTTTTGTCTCAAAAGGAAGAAACTTGCATAGGAATTAATTAGATAATTATTGAGATTAACTGAATTGGTGTTCTTGAGACCGGGAGGATAAAGTCACTATTTAGTAATCTAGGATTTAAATTGTCAGACCAAGGAATTTAATCCAATTGAATCCGATGTTTTCCCCATTGCTGAGTTGATTGAAATTGCATGTTGATGATTAGATTATCTACCCTAGAATATGTGCTTTCTTTAATTGTTTTTAAACACTTTATTTTATTGCATTGTCATCTTTAAATTCCAAAACAAAAAACTTTTTTTCTAATTCCTCAAACTTCTATGTTCTAGAAATTATAGCTAGTACTTTGGGTGTTTCGTTGTACAGTCCCTGTGGGATCGACCACCTTAGGGTGTAAAAAATTATTTGCTCACCATTTATGCGGTTATCAAATTGGCGTCGTTGTCGGGGACTTGTCAGATTTATCCAATTATTAGTTTATTTTTAGTTCTCATGGATTGAGGTTGTAATTTTATCTTAATTTTGTTTTATTTTCGTATTTGTTGGTTTTTGTGTTTCTAATTTCGAGTTTTAGGGTTTGATTTGGTTTTTGGTGTTTGAATTTTCGTGTTTCAGTTGGTGTGTGTTTTCAGGGTTCTGCGTTCTATTTCGATCGACAGTCTGGCTATCGATTGACATAGCCACATCATCCTCCGTGTCGATCGACAGCCTCCCTGTCGATCGACACAGAAGCTAATTTTCTGCTTTTTTGTTATTTTTGCCGCAGGTACATGAACACAAGAGCTCGGGGCAAACCACTCGAGAATTTTGATCCAGAAATCGAGGCCACAGTCCGGAGAAGGAAGAGCAAAAAAAACAAGACACAATCATGGACGACATGCCACCCTTGGAGGATTCCGAGACACAACTCATAACTCAAGAAAGTGTCATTCTACTTGTCCAAGAAGTCAACCAGATGAAGGACATCATCAAGCAGCTCATGGCAGAGAGGGAAGCAGAAAGGCGCGAGGCTGAAAGAAGAGAAAGAGAAAGAGAAAGAGAGAGAGAAAGGCACCGACAGGATGACTCAAATGATGAGGACTCCAACGCGATGGCCAAGAAGTACAGACCACAACCCAGGAATGAGGGATTTGTTATTGGCATCACCGCCAATAACTTTGAACTCAAGATCGATTTGATTCAGATGGTTCAGCAGAACTAGTTTGGAGGCCGAGCAGTGGAGGATCCGTACACCCACCTCAGGATGTTCGTGGAGGTGTGTGATACCATCAAGCAGAACGGAGTGACCCAGGATGTGATCCGGCTGCGCTTGTTCCCCTTCTTACTTAAGGATCAGGCTCGGACATGGTTTACATCACTGGACGGCAGCAGCATCCGCACTTGGGCCGATCTCAGAGCAGAGTTCCTCGCCGCCTTCTTCCCACCATCAGTCATCATTCAAAAGAAGATAGAGATACTGCAGTTCCACCAGAAGATGGATGAGTCCCTACTTGAGGCGTGAAGCAGGTTGGATGAGTTGCTGCGGAGTTGCCCAGACCATGGAGTAGACACCGAGGAGAAGGCCCATATTTTCTACCGAGGGTTGACTGAAAAGGCCCAAGAGTCAGTGGACAATGCAGCTGGGGGATCATTGATGAGCAAATCACCAAAAAGGCCTTGAAGCTGTTCAAAAAGATGGCCTTACATACTCAGCAGTAGGGCAATCCAAGGAGGCCACAAGTCCGAGCCGTAGAAAAGAAGGAGGATGATGCACTGAAAAAGGAGGTTGAAAAACTTACTACTTCTGCTTCTGTTTCTGTTGCACATATGGCCTTTCGTATCTTTGGCCCTCGTGATTGAGCTTTATTGGTGAATCTTCCTTGATATGATTAGGATCAAGTTTGAGGGGAAAAAGAGTGTATGAGGGTGAATACGGTGATGAGAGTTGGGTTGGGAATTGATTAGATTTGTAATGTTGAAAATGTTGAGGCATGAAAGACATGAAATAAAGGATTGGTTTGAATCCTAGAAATGTGGCACCAACAAATTTTTTGGTGCAAGTGTTTGAAAAAAAAAAAAAACAGAGGCACCCATGAAATGAATGAATGAGGGTGCTAGAAAAAAAAAGGAAGAAGAAAAGAGATGAAAAAGAAAAGAGAAAAAAAAGTGTTGTGAAATGAATAAGCCTCGGGTTTGAAGTGGTTCGAAGAGAACAAGTTTGGGGGGTTTTGGGAAATTGAGAAGTTTAGTTACTTTTGCCCAAAACCACCCACCTATTAGTTAGCCATGTTACAACCTTCGAAAAGACCTTCTTAGTGTAGTGGTGAGAATGGATGCAAGCTTATGAAAATCAAGCTCGATATCTTGTGATTGAGTGAATCTCATTGTCCCTATACACGTGAGGGAGTGCTTTCTTTTCTTGTATCCATATTTGATGAGTGGTTCATGTCCTTAGCATTAACTTTGTCACAAAATTAGGTGATAATCTCGTTTTACTTAAACATGCTAAGATTATCTTGATGAGCTATGAGGTATTTCCCGAGGTAGATTAACGACTTTACTTTGTTTTGATTGAGGACAATCAAAGGTTCAAGTTTGGGGATTATGATATGTGCGTAAAATAACCTATATTTCGATGTGTGAGCGTGCATGTTTGTGGCCATTTTACTCCCATATCATATGTTTTTGCTTTTTTGTTGTGTTTTCGTTTGTGTGTTTCGGATGATGTAGGTTAGGTTTTGAGCATAAAGTAGAATTTTTTGCTTAGTTTTGGAGGATTTTCGCCCGAGCCGGAAGCCAAAGGGAAGCAGGCTGGATTTCAGAGAGCCGGCTCGATCGAGCCGAGCCAGGATCGGCCGAGCCACGTCGGACAGAGAGCAGGCTCGGCCGGCCCTGCCTCGCTCGACCGAGCCACGTCGATCAGAGAGCAGGCTCGGTCGAGCCATCCTTGGCTCGGCCGAGCCAGAGCGGGAATTTCTTGCAGTTTTTCCATTTTCAAGTTGTCCCGGGTGATTCGATCTTGGCCCGGGCGATCCGAGGCCCTGTTTGCTCGTCTATATAAAGGGGAATTTCGAGTTTTAAGAGAACTTTTTGCCAAAATTTTATAAGATCAAGTTAGAAATTCTCCCAAATTCCATCTTCCATCCAAATCCAAGTGGATCAAGAGCAAGATCTACAACAAATTGGTGAAGATTAGAGAGAATCAAGGGTAGATCAAGTGCAAGGACAACAATTGGGGAAGAATTCAATTCATCTTTCAAATTTGTAATGGATTGTCTTTCATTTTCTCTTGTATTGAACAAATTGAAAGGTATGGAGAACTAAACTTCTTGTGAGTGTTGTTTGGATTGATAATGTGTGAAATTGAGATTGAATTTTGAATGTTTACCTTCCTATGAGACTTTGAATCACACTAGATCTCATCCCCAACCACCTAGGTGTAGGTAATAGCCAACGTAGGTGGCATTTGACGTGAACACGACAGCCAACACGCAGGTGAAATCGTCGCGAATAGTGTGAATTCATGTGATTCTAAATCCAATCCATGTGCGGAAATAGGTCATACGGCTAAAATCCACGTTCTAGAAGGAGTGAACTAGGAGTTGATAACGTGACTATTTGAGATTGCTAGGTTCATCTACGGTTAACTTGCCGTGACAAAGGGTTAGCTACTTTAGAGTGGATTGCTCAATCTCATAGGAATTAAATTAAGTTTACATCATGATTCGATCTAAATTGAAAACATTGGATATTCACACAACACTCACTCTTATCTCATTGATTGAACTTGCTACTTTTGTCTATCTATTTTGGAAAGTTTTGATTGATTAATTAATCAAATTCTATTAAAAAATGATTGTTATTGTGTCTTACTTTGTTTACGCTTTAGCCTAGTTTATGTTTTTGCCTAGTTGATAGAACATCTCAACGACTTAAGTTTTGCCTAACTATAAAATTCCATACGAGTAAAGAGTAATCTATAAGGCGAAGTTAGAAAGATCCTTGGATTGATAATTTTAACTTGACAAGTGTTTTTACACGACATCACCCTTACCAAAAACCAACAAATCATCAGCAAACATAAGGTGGGTAATCCCCAAAGAGTCACATCTAGGCAAGTAATCATATCTCGAGTCCCTAATCCTAATGGGGAAAAGTCTAGAGAAATATTCCATGCACAACAAAAATAAGATCGGTGACATAGGGTCACCCTGCCTCAAACCCCTCCTACCCTGAATAAATCCGTGCAGCCCCCCATTAATAGCAAGAGAACATGTAGGGCAAGTCACATAAGTCATGATCCAATGAATGAACTGAGGGTGGAAATTCAAACCGTGAAGGACCTCATAGAGAAAGTCCCAAGAGATGGAGTCGTAGGCCTTTTGTAGATCGATCTTCAACGTGCATCGCCACACTCCCTTCCTCTGGGTCTTCTCGAAGCCTCTGACTATTTCCTGCGCCAAAAGAAAATTATCAATGATATTCCTTCCCCGAAGGAAGGCAGCCTGTGCAGGATTAATAATAGAAGGCATAAATAAAGACATCCTATCAGCCAAAATTTTAGTAATCGTCTTGTAAACAGCATTCGTGCACGAGATAGGATGAAAATCAACAACGGTGGGCTCATGAGACTTTTTCGAAATGAGGGAGACAACGGTATGGTTGAGTTTACGGAGAAGAATCCCTTTTTCAAAGAACTCTTGCACCACATCCACAACCTCGGGACCCAAAAGACTCCAGTTCTCTTTGAAGAAAGTTGCAGTATAACCATCAGGGCCCATTGCCTTGTTATCTCCAATCCTGAACATGGCCTCACGAACTTGCAGTGCCGACACCCAACGAACCGATCTCTGTTGCTCCTCGCTACTCAACCTATTACCTGCAAGAAAGACAGAGGGAACCACAGCAGTACGAGGAACAACACAGCCAAATAAATTAGAATAGAAATGGACAAAGTCACTCCTAATTCTATCCATATCACTATAAACCTCACCATCAGAGTCACATAAAAAAGAAATGGCATTACGCCCATGCTTTCTCTTCACTAATGAATGAAAATAAGCACTGGACTTATCTGCACTCACCAAGTGAATCCCACGTGCTCTCTGGCGAAAAAACTCCATCTCAGCATTATCCAATCGAGCTGCCTCTTTCCGGAGTTCAATCTCTTTGTTTCTAAGGTTCCCATCAAATGGGTTCCTATCTCTCTCCATCTGAACGTCCTCCAGTCGGGTCTTGGCAGCATTGACCCTGTCCTGGAGGAAAGCGAACTCCTTCAAGTTAAACCTCTTCAGCACCCCCTGTAAAGCCTCCAACTTGTTGGCAAGGTGAAGGTGGCAATTAATTTCGGCTCTCTCCACCTTCCAGCTATCTTTAAGAACCCTGTCAAAATCATCGTGTTGGATCCACAATTTAGAGAATTTAAAGAGGGTTTTGAAACGAGGTACCTGCTCAAAAAGATACGTAATACTAGGTGAATGATCAAAATGTATTCCTTAGGGGAGGAATTCTGATCTACAATACCAACTGGCCTCAAACCAGGCCTCATTCACCAGGACTCGATCAATCTTCGAGAAAAATCCCTCTATCCGACCACGTGAAGTGGCAACCCGAGGAGGGAGTATCATGCAAACTCAAAAAAGAACAAGTGTCAGAAAACTCCTTGTACTTCTTCTCCACGGGCCTTCTGCCACCGATCCGCTCATCAGGGTGTAAAATAGCGTTGAAGTCCCCCACCACGATGGTAGGCTCCTCCAGCGACACATGAGAAATCAGGGAATCCCAGAGTGATCGTCTTTGAGCAAGAGGATGAAGCCATACACTGCACTAAGGTTAAATAGAGACCCGGAGGGTTTCCATTTAACCTTGTAGTGTATGACTTGATCCTCCACCAAAACAGCCTGCAAATCAACACGAACAGAATTCCACAGTACCAAAATTCGACCAACAGGGCGAAAAGTAAAATTATTCACAAAATCCCTACTAGGAGAGAACTAGAAAAACTAGAAATAAGTTTAGAGAATGATTTATCCCTAAATTTAGTTTCTAGAAGAATAATAAGGTCAAGCGAACGAGAGGAGATAAGATTTTTTACCGTAGAGTTTTATGGGCTTTCTGCAAGCCCCTCACATTCCATGCTGCAAAAATCATCTCCAACGTCCTTCTTTTTCACTCTGAACACCCCTTAACGAAGGGGGACAACTGGTTCTATTACCACGGCTCGCGACACACAGTTTTGAGAAAAAGAAAATTAGAGAATTCAGAGCGACATACAATTTTGAGAGAAAAATTAGAGAGACAAATAGAAAGACTCTGCAACTTGTGTCTTGTAACCCTAAATTACTATCATCAATAAGATCTTTGTGTGACCACTCGTGGATGTAAATCGCTAGTGATCGAACCATGTAAATTCTTTGTCGTGTGCGTACATGGTTTTTCTCAATCTTGAGTGTGAGATTTGTTTTATCGACAAACCCAAACTTTACAAAGAATTATTAAAAATGTAATATTACTAAAAGAAATAATGAAATAAATTCTATATCGTGAAATAAAGTATAACTAATTTATAATAACAAAATAATAGAATAAAATATAAATATTCGTTTAACATAAAGAAGATCATCATTAAACAGTTTGACAAAAGTGTGTCTCCATTATGTAATATTTTCTCAAATGAGTAGAAAAAATTATGACATTGATGTTTAATTTTTCTTAAGAAAAATAATGAAATAAATAAATGTGGCATAAGAGTTAGTGGAGGGTTGAAAAAGATGCATCATACCTTTTGACTTAGCCATTACTTATTTGTAGAAGAACAAGTTTTAATGACTAATGCTAGGACTTAATTTCAAGTTTAATAATTGATCTAAAACAATGCAAATTAAATTCCTCATGTGCTTGTCTTTGTGTATTTTCTATATTTGATTCTGTTGTTTTAATTATCTAAATATCTAAAAAATATTAATTTAGGGTATTTTATTATTTGAAGGGTAAAACAAAGATTTTGAAAAGACATCATGTACTAACAAATCAAGTCTAATATATACTCCCTCTGTCCCAACAGAATTGTCACACTTACCAAATCGGGCGTCCCAACCAAATTGTCACATTTCTAAATATAACAATTTTTTCACACTCAACAATAAAATATTAATCCCATTAACTCATTCTACACTCACAACTCTTAATTTTCGTGCCGAAAATAAATATGACAATTGGCACAGGTCGGAGGAAATATTATGTTACATAGTTAAAACATATAGCTAGTTATCATCAGATATAATTCCTATATATAGAGAGTGCTTTAATCCATTCTTAAATAAGAATGAATCTTGAGCCTTTAGATTTATTATATATATAACTGAGATAAGAATAATATTAGTATTTAAAAAATAAGCATAATTTTTCTAAAATGATATATATATATATATATATATATTTATTTATATATGACGATTAAATGTAATATAAATTGTCTCTTATAAAACATACAAATTATCTAGTGAGATAGTTATGAGATTTTATACATACAAATGATGTATTCAGCAATATATTATTTATTAAGTTGAAATACATCATTTATTAAATTTCTTACCATCTTACACAAGTTTTTGTGAATATATTTAAAGTATAATACCTAAAGTACGAAAGCATAATATTATGAATAGATTTTAATCTAAACCATTAATTCATTTATACAAATTATATAAGTAATTTCTTGTTTGACACAAATTAGTTTTTAACATCTGGATCTATCCTTGCTTGTATTGCTACCCTTATTTGAGTGAGTTTGTGAAATGATATAATAGGAATTATGAATTTAGGTAACTCTTTATATCATTTCAAAATTTAGAAATAAAAACACCACTGTCCTTGCCATATCCCTCTGTCCCTTCATAAGTGATGTAAATGTGCATCTCTATCTGCCAATCCCAATCTATATAAATAAATTCTCTTCATCAATAAGTTTGCACGAATTTAAATTTCTCATGCATCTTCATTGAAATAGAAACAAAACAATATTTAAAACTAAAAATTGATCTTCATTATTGATGTTGGTAATTTGGACGGTTGAGATTTGAAATGGGATGCATAATTCCATGGACCCACATACACACGAGACATGACAACCTAAAGGAAAGAAGCAATGTCTATTTATAGCACTATTTTCTATTGCTATTTTTGTTTTTTCTTTTTTTTAAAAAAATTATTTTTCTTTTATTATTTTTCCTTATTTATTTATTTATTTATTTATCAGAATCAGAATCTTACCTGCTGTTCCTCCATGTGATCTCATTGTTAGCACACACTAATTCATTTTATATGAATTCACACCTTAGATTTTTTTACTAATTAAATGTTGGAATGTCTCCCTTTAATGTAAAAATCAAATGAGGCAAAATCTGAAATAGCAAAATTTAAAAAGCAAAATCAATGTATAGCAAGCCTTATGAAAAACTCCACAAAATAGTAAAAGTGTACTTTTTTAGGTTAAAATGTCTTAATCACAACATCACTTTTCTTGATTTTTGTGAAATATGTAACGACTGCATTGTTTATTATTTTTTTGACTCAACTCATTTTTTTATTTATTTGCAGATAATAGAAAACAATTAAATATAATATTTCTTGTGCAATATTTTAAATTCGGCTGGAAATGTCCGTCCAGTTGGAACTCGAACAAATCCGGCTGGAAGTCGGGTTTAAAATATATTAAATCAAAAACGGGAAAATCTGGAAAAAAATTATTTGCTTATTAAATCCAGATTAAATTAAATAATTTTCTATTGAAATTGTGCTGGAAGTGGAACAATGAAGATGGAAGTAGATTAAATTGAGATGGAAGTCGAATAAATTCGAATGGAAGTCGAACTTAAAATATATTAAATACAGATTTATTTAAATAATTTTTTACTGAAATTGTGCTAGAAGTGGAACAATTCAGATGGAAGTGGATTACATTGAGATGGAAGTCGAATAAATCCGGATGGAATTCGGATTAAAAATATATAAAATCCAGATTTAATTAAAATAATTTTTAATTGAAATTGGGCTGGAAGTATAGCAATCCAGCAGGAAGTATATAAAATTGAGATGGAAGTCGGGTATTTGGGATGGAATTCGGATTAAAACTATATAAAATCCAGATTTATTTAAAATATTTTTTTATTGAAATTGGGCTGGAAGTTTAGCAATCCAGCTGGAAGTATATAAAATTGAGATGGAAGTCGGATATTTCGGATGGAATTCGGATTAAAAATATATTAAATTCACATTTAATGGTAATAATCTTTATTGAAATTGGGCTGGAAGTATAACTATTCAGCTGGAAGTCGATTATTACAGCTGGAAATCGGACTTCCTAGATGGAATTCGCGTTTACTTCCATCCCTTTTCACTTCCAATTCATATTAACCTAAAAATTGGGCGTGAAACACACAAATCCGGCAGGAGTTCGAATAGGCTTCCCTTCCCACGTCCGTTTGAACGACCACCCATCTGCGAACCACCGGCGAACCGAACACCACCCACCGGCGACGAGCGAGCTGAACACGAACCACCATCGAAATGTCTGCACAGGTCCATCCTCATTTAAAAAAAAACTGATTGAAGTCGGGCATGTTGATATGGGCATTGTTGTGGTTTGTATTGAATTTCTTCTATTTTTTTTGCCTTGAATTGGTTGGTTAATGTTTCTTTCGAATGTGTTGAACCGTGCATATGAATTTCATCCATTTTTTCCCTGTTTTATATGTTTGAACCGTGTATATGCATATGAACCGTGCGTGCATGTTTTTTTCCCTGTTTTTGTGTTTTATTTTTATTGAATTAGTTAGTTTGGTTTTGATATGCTGCAGGCTGCCTATATTCGATATGAAGTCCATGTAAGTAAACCTAAGACTAATTTATATTATAAATGTAAGGTCCTAGATATCATTAAGAAGACATTGTTTGATATAGGACAAGAGGCGTTGGTTAATGAGTTTCGGGCTGGGGTTTTTGGACATTGGTTGGATTGGTCGGACAATGGACTTAGTTCGTCTTTATCATTAATTGAATTATTTAGTCATGAGACTCAGTCAAATAATCCAGAGTTGTTAAGGTTTAGAGTCAGTGGGCAGGATATCATGTTTTCACAGAGTGAATTCGCCCTTATTTCTGGTTTGAATTTTGGAAAAGCCACTTTTGATCCTACTGCACGCCATGATTTAGAATCTAGTACTGTATTTCAAGTCTTTTGCGGTGGTCAAATCCTAAGTAGTAAAGAACTTTTGGATAGGTTTCAATACAAAAAGATTGATAGTACTCACGGTTTATTGTACCTTAGAGTGGCCAATATATTAGCATATTGGTTTTTTGGACTAGGGTATACTGAAAAAAGAAAAATAGAAAAGTGGCTGTATGTTTTAAGTGAGGATCTTGATGGTTGGAACCGATTTCCAAGGGGTACATATGCATACAAAGCACTGCTCTATTACAAAACGCATATACCCACTACTCGGATTCAATTTGAGAAAAAAGCCCTTCATCTTCCAGGTCCCTTTTGGGTACTACAGGTATGAAATTGTCACCATCTTTTATCTTCATCTTTGTGATTAATGTTTGTTGAAAATATTTTAATTTTTTTATATGTTGTTAGGTTGGGCCTATGAGGTCATTCCTGAGTTGGGGCAGGCATGTGCCCGGCTGTTTAAAGCCAATGCTGAGCCACGTATGCTGAAGTGGCGGTTCAGAAGATCCAGTGTAAAAAACTGGATAGCCTTCTTCTCCCAATCGGTAATAAAATAAAATTTCAGTGTTTTATTTTTTTTGAACGGAAAACTGATTATATTATCTAATATATTTTTAAATTTTGCAGCTCATTGTGTTAACCGCCCTGCCTCCTTCGCCATCTGAGAAAAATACCCAATATTGACGATCTGCACCAAGAGATGACAAGATGGGTGTGAGTCATGTGGCTCTGATATCTACACATGCCCTTATACAAGGTGAAGGGTCAATGATTGAAGATTTCGAAGAGAATAGCCCTCATCTAGAGATACCAGTACACACTGGGTTTGAAGATTGGGTTAGTGGCGGTACAATGGTAGAAGTGGAGATCAATGATTTGACGAACGAGATTGTGGAGGAGGAGGAGGCTGCCACTGAGCAGCCATATGTGCAGACTGAGGAGCCCATTTTGCATGCTGAGCAGCCCGATATGGAGACTGGGCATGATTCGGAGCCACCATCCCCGGTACAGAGAAAGAAGAGACGACGAAAACGGCCAAGGATACCTAGTTCTTCTTCATCTTCGGGCGGGGAAGAACGTAGGCAAGAGAGAGATGAGAGGATGTTTGGGAGAATCAAAAAGTTTGTGCTAGATGATGTGAAACACTTCATTATGGATGAAGTGGTGCCCAATTTGAAGCAGTATATTCATGAAGTGGTTACTTCGTCGTGCCGGCAATCAGATGCTTCGTCTACTCAACCCAAGCCACAACATCAACCCCGGTTATCTAGTCTTTTGGAGCAGCGTCTGGCACGTTCTCACCCAGCAGAGGTATAATTTATAGATTATAGTCCTATTTTAACAATTTAATTTAATAAACTTAATTGCAATGCAGACTTCTCGTGGTGATGTTGATAATGACGAGGAGGAGGAGCGCATTGTCCAGTATTTTGGACCGCTCCATGTCAATAAGGTCATAACGGAAGCTTACCAATTGTTCAGACTTGGTTCAGCAAATAGTTTCCGCATTTCAAGTACAACTGGCATGCGGCTCACGAATGCCTTTTTTGAACAACTCGAAAATTCGTACACATACTTAACGACGGAACAAGTAGAGCTATTTGTTCACGCCCTCAAGTAAGAACTTATTTATTTTAATTCAATTTGTATTTATTTAATTAAATATAACATGTTATTTAACTTGTTTGTTCATGCCCTCAGTGTGAAGTTGATCTCAGGTAACAAGTTTATCTTCTCTACTTGTAACCCCGAGGAAGTTCGCATTATAAGCCCGAGATTCCAGGTGAGAATTATTTATTTACATTTAATGTTGTAGTTTTTATTTAATTAAATTTACATGTTTATTTTTGCTGCTCCGTTTCGTATATATATAGGGTTTATTCAACAAGTCATATCCACATAGTCTTCCTCCTAGAGCAAAAGCACCGGGTGTTACAGATGAATTGCTTAAGTTCATTAAAGGAGAAGATAGTACATGTTCTCGGCCTTGGTACAACGCTTCTGTAGTAAGTATTTGTGCAATTAGCAATTTTTTCTGCTTGCTTGTTAAGTATGATAACATTTTCTTTTAGCTAATTATGCCATACAATGTTGGAGAACATTGGTTCACATTGAAGATCGACATAGCAACTTGGAGTTGTTGGATATATGATGCTACATGGTTTACACAAAGTGCTGGTGCTAGGAAATATCGATGTGACGCAGTAAGGCGCATAACGGATCAGCTTCACAAATATTTGCACGATGGTGAGTTCTATGAAAATAACAAGGATGGTTTGCAACCGTGCAAGGAGAAGATGGCTGTGGACTTTGCGAGATGCTTCAAAGCTAATGACCATTTCAGTGAAGCCGTGTATGCATGCATGTTCATGGACCAATTGATTTGTGGGCGACCGAATGATCCTTGGGCTGAAAGGGAAGGCTGCCAGGATAGATATAGATTGTATATGGCTCATTGTTTATTTGATTTGTCTTATGAGGAGTGATAAAATGTTTTTTTTAAATTTTGGATGGATAATGATTGGAAACTTGTTGGATAAGACTTGAATTTAAGATGTCAATCATTTATAATTTTTTAAAAAATAAAAGAATTCGCCTAGATGGATGTCGGTCCATGAAGTCAATAGAAATGGGATGGAACTCGCCAAATACGGATGGAACTCGGCCGATTAGATATGGAACTCGACAAATTGGGATGGAACTCGCTATTTATTAAACAAATGGAACTTCGCCGAATTGGGATGGAACTTAGCCAAATTGGGATGGAAGTCGCTGATTTGGGATGGAACTCGCCAATTATGGATGGAACTTGTTAATTATTTAACAAATGGAACTATGTCAAATTGGATGGAACTCGCCGAAATGGGATGGAACTCGCTCAAGGTTAATTTTTTCACGTGAAATTCTGCTTTTTATCCGGCCAAAATTGATCGAATTAATTCACATGCATGCAAACACATTCAATTTGACTTTAGTCAATTCAATAAAGCCAACATTTGCGGAGTTGGAAGAAATTTCACATGTATTTCTGAACTTAATAGTACAAAGATGCAGAAATAATTGAAGTACTACTATTAAATATTACTATTCTTGACTGAAATTATTTGGTCAAAAAGTGAAACACTCCTTAAATTTGAAACACTCTCTCATGCAATCGAATACTCATTCTCAGAAAACTCTCTCAAAAATCAAACACGCTTTCTCAAAAAAATATGTCAAATTTTCATTCTTTCATTGTGCATTACAATGGTCAATGGGACAATGAATACAACTACATCGGTGGAGAAGAACGAGTTGTCATGCTACCCTCTGATGATATCACGATAGAAGAATTGTGGAGAAATGTTCAATACATTCTCCATTCTCATGGCATAGTGGGCTCTTACACCCTATATAATGTTGCTGAAACAAGAACTGGGAGGAAGGTTCCTTCGGTTCTCGCAACGGATACACACCTTCAACGACTTTGTAACATCTTGTGGGAGCCGAATGTTTATCTAGTGATGAACATGCAATTCGATGAAGCTGCTGGAAGCTCTCGGCGACAACCGTCTCCGTACAGGCCAATTATGGCTTCATTAAGTCCACAACCGCACAACCCTTATAGTCCAACTCCAGAAGAACTACATCGTTTTTCATCATCGATGATGTTTGGAGAAGGAAGCAGTGGAAGTCGAAGTTCTCCTGTCCCCGATTTAAACTTCAATGCACCTGATGATGAGGGTGATGATGATGAAGACGGTGCCAACACACAAAATCCGAATGTAGTTGTCCAGTCAGATGAGGACGACGAAGCAGAATTCGATACGGAATCATCCGATGGTGATGAACGCCACAATTACAATGCTTCGTTATTCAATTGTACAATTGAAGATTTCACCGCTTGGGTCCGAGAACAAGGTGGTATAGGTGCCATTGTATCAAGCCTGGTCCCGACTCAGCCTTTACCGGCTGAAACAGTTGATGTCCTAAGTCAACAAATGAACAACTGGTTATTGCCGATAATTCCAGTAGATACATCTGATGTACCTATATCACGAGATGTTCAAGCAGTATTGGACGAGGAATTGCAAAAAGGATCATTGTTTTGGTCTAAAGAAGACTTGTATGTGGCTGTCAGACTTTGGCACATGGAGCATCAAGTTGAGTTTAAAGTGTCGCGATCTACCAAAACTCGGGTGGAATATAGTTGCAGCCGCAGTGATAACTGTTCGTTCATGATTCGAGCCGCTAATTCAGATAGATGTTGGATTGTATACAAATTCTGCTCGAGTCATACTTGTGTTACAAGTATGGACAACATCCGAAGCAGAACTATACGCTCGAAGGCTATCTCTGCATATTTTGCCCGGAGAATGCTCTGACAAGGATCGATCATGAAACCGCGAGATATAATGGCGGAGCTGCAACATAATTTCGGAATTAAGGTGAGCTACAGCAATGCACTACGAGCTCGAAATGGAGCCATAGCTATGATATATGGTGGCTTAGAGGATTCTTTCAACTTGCTGCCGAAATATTTTTATGTTCTCGAACAGCACAATCCCGGCACCATTACCGATCTTAATATCGGCAAAGATGGACGACTACGACAGTTTTTTGTTTGTTTGGGTGTGTCGCGTGCAGCATTCTCAACTTTATTACGGCAAGTGATTGTCGTTGATGCCACACACCTCAAGGGCAAAAATAAAGGTGTGCTATTGGTTGCTGTAACCAAAGACGGCAACGAGCAGATATTTCCTCTGGCAATTGGATTTGCACCGATCGAGAATGATGAGAGCTGGACTTGGTTTATGTCCCGGATCCGGATGGCTTTCCATTCTAATGAGCATTTGCTGATTGTTTCAGATCAACACATCAGCATAGCAAACGCAGTAAGTACGATTTATCCAGAGGCAACACACGCTTTGTGTTGTTACCATATCCAGAGCAAGTTGACAACCTTCACTGCTCCAATTGTGAGGTTATACCATAAGGTAGCCTATGCTTACCGTCCTATAATCTATCAGAAAGCAATTGACCAGATTGCACAATATTGCCCGGCAGCTTACGACAAACTCATGATGCTCGGACCGGCAAAGTGGGCAAGGTCAAAATGCCGAGTTCGCCGATATAGCTTCATGACATCGAATGCAGCCGAAGTATTCAACTCCTGTTGGGAAAATTGTCAAAGTTTCCCTTCCCCAGTTGATAGCTTAGA
>JAPKLW010000486.1:320916-386735 GCA_026898455.1 Plectranthus barbatus
ACACATTTTCCGCTGCCAAGTTATACCCTGATATCCGGGACCAACAACTCCCGACTGTTAGATGCTAGACGTCTGCCGATCTGTTCCGTTGTCGAGCTATATAGGCACATTGTAGAAAAATGGTTTGACGAAAGGCGTGCTAAGGCGTTTGCAAGAACCGAAGAGTTGACTGAGGAATGCGTGGCCAAAATGACTCCAATGCTGGAGCTCTCAAACAAATACTCTGTTGTGGCTATTACTGATGATCAATTTAAAGTCAACCTCAAAGATACAACGTGGAAGGTTGATCTCCAAGACAACTTGTGCGACTGTCGTGAATTTCAGCTGGATCTTATTCCATGCTCGCATGCTATTGCTGCAATTCGGTTAGTAAATATATAAATACATCATTCTTTAATTATAATGTTCACTACTTAATCTTTGTTGTTGACACAGCTTCAAGGGTACGAGTATATATGACTACGTTTGGTCATACTACAAGACATCGAATTGGCAAGAAATATATGGAGGGGTCATACACCCACTGCCTCCCAAAGATGAGTGGATTGTATCACCAGAAGCACAAGCTTGTGTTGTTTTGCCGCCAATTGTGAATCGGCAAGCCGGTCGACCAAGAAATAGTCGTCGTCCTTCAGGAGCAGAGGCGGGACAAACATCAACCACTAGACGACGAGCTACAAAGAAATGCAGTATATGTGGATCTACAAGTCACACGAAACGTGGCTGTCCAGAAAGAGTTCCGCCTGATTAATTTGTTTGGTTTTTAGGAAATGTATTGCATAACGTATTGTAATATGTTTGATTTAATTGTCTTAAATTGAGGACATGAAATTCCGATTGAATGTGCTTGTGATTCCCATAATTTATATTTTATGTGCTTAGTATTTCATTTCTAAATACAAATAAATTTTACATGATTTATATTACTTGAGAATCGCAACATGTAATGGAATTTTCAAAAGATCCCACACGACCCTAAATCCTAAAATGGACTTCCATTCCATTTTTGTTGAGTTCCACCTCATTTAAGCGAGTTCCATCTGATTTAATCCGAATTCCATATGAATTCCATACGAAGTCCAACCGATTTTCATACGAATTCCATACAATAAAGCAGAAATAAACCGAATTCCATACGAAATAATTTCGGGTTTAACCAAGTACCGAATTCCAGCTAGAATGGCCGACTTCCATCTGAATTGATTTACTTCCAGCCCAATTCAAAGCGAGTTCCATCCCATTTTCAAATCTGAAGTCCGCCCAAATTTTTTATTACATTTTAAATTCAACCCTAAATGAATAATAATAAAATAATCAAACAGTTGGACTTTTCACACTAATCGACAAAAATGATTGGGAGATTGAGACAGTTTTGACAGAGAAAGTACACTTTTGCTATTTTGTGGATGTGTTTTATAACTTTTGCTATTTAAAATTATTCCCTCAAAATCAATCCCTCCATTCTGAAAATCATAATATCTGCTGCTGCGATATGACTGTTGAACGCTCAGGCAGACTAGATGATACATACTTAATCGGTCTAAAAATTCGGTTTTTTATGTTAAAATAATTAAAATTTATAATAATTGTATATCATTTAAACCCCAATTTATCAACTTAATCATCAGCTAGACTCGACTATGGGTCATCTACATGCGAACAATGGGGCTTCACCTATAATCAAATTAGGAGTTGAGATATTTCAAGAGAAAATTATAAATTTTACTTTACTATATTAGTTAATTTTGAAATTTGTCTCAATTTTTTTAATTATAGGATTTTACTTTAATATTTACTTGTATGAGCTAAAAACATCATCAAAGTTAAAAAGAAAAAAATTAAGTACAGGTTATGGGGGAAGGTCTCAGGTTAGGCGGCCTAAACAGTTTAGATGATTTTTATCCATTAACTTAACTCAAACCCATTTAATATACCTTAATTGAAATGGGTGAACCCATTTAGGTATGGATAAAATCCGTCTAAACCGTTTAGGCGTGCCTAACGCAAGATTTTGTCACAAGTTATATATTAAAATAACATTTAACATGATGCTTAAAGTTGCTGAGTTAAAAACATCTACGCCACACTAACACCTTCTCTCTCCAAATTAAACAATCAATCTCATTCTCTTACCATAAATCATTAATTGAACCAAATTATGCAGTTTACATCTTTCAAACCGATAGATCGGATTTATGAATCATAAAACTGGCCAAACACTGGCAACCATATATGGCTGCTTCAATTTATTAAGTTCCTCGTCACATGCTTCGAATAATTTTGTTGATTTTAGTTTGTATAAAAGAATAAAATCTATGGCAATAATCAGAACACATCGTACTTATATTAGTTATTTATTATATCATTTAAATATTCAAATACCGAAATCATTATCATTTGGCCCCACTTTGTACATTATGATTCATTTCAGTGTATGTCGCACCTTTGAGTAGTCGATTCCATTATTTTAATATCTGTCACACTAAATTAATTATATTATAGTCATAGGCTTCTAGGAAGGTTAGGTTAAGTTTTGCCGATTGTTAGAATTTTGCTTATTTTGTGAAGTATTTTTTCTTTAATTTTTTACTAGTTTGTCTCTGGATCTCGCACTATGCATATATTTATTTAAACACCATTTTTAATTTTAAAAAATATTAGTCTTCTTTAAAGATTTTTTTTTTTTGGTTTCTAATACAAACTATTTGATATAGTTTATTAGCAAAATAAGGCGTTAGTAATTATTTAAACTTATTTATTTTATATAGTGTTTTAAACGTTTCATTTTTTGAGAAAATAGATTGCGACTTCTTTAAAAAAAAAATAGGAAAATCATTTTGAATAATAGTTGTGCATTTTGATTTATATGCTATTATTTGAAGTTATTTATTTAAGGTAAAATATACTCAATATTCTCAGCGTTCAAAGTAAAAGAATACGGATTTTTTTTGGTGATTATAGACATTAAATATTAAAATAATTTAGAATATATTTAACATATACATTGTTATGACCCAAAAATGAGCAAGCCCATTTTGGAGTCCAATAAGACAAGAAGCCCAAAAAGAAGAAGTGTAAAGATTATCATTGAAGGCAAGGATGTTCATTAATGATTTCCGAGCTCGATCTCACAATTGGCCGAGCTCGGTTAATACCGAGCTCCCCTTCAAATAGACTTCTCAAAAGAACTACTCACAGATGGATTGATATGTTCGAGCTAAGAGCTCGAACTATATTCTGAAGAGGTGTTAACTAAAGCAGCTCAACGCACCGGATGCGATTGTTCGGAACGTCGGTGCGCTTGAAGAGTTGTATCTATTGGCGAAAGGTTGTCTAGCTCGGTTGGATTCCTATAAATAGGATCCTCATTTATTGTAATAGACACATGCAAACAAGCAATTAATACAACAATAAAAGCAATTCAAATACTCTCAGCTCTACCATTACGGTTTACTTTTATTCATTTATTGCGCATTTACTATTCCGCAATATTTCAATTTAGTATTCTTATAAAAAGTAATCTCTAAAATAAACGAGCATCAACAATTGGCGCTAGAAGGAGGGCAATTTAAGAAAGAAAGATTGAAAACAATATGGAAGGTAACACCAGTAACAACGATCAGCACGGACGCGGAGTGTTCCAGAGCGCGGCTGAGTTCGAGGCCGAGCTCAAAAGGCAAGAAGAGAACCTCCGAAACCTCCAAGAGGAAAACCGCCGAATAACCTTGGAGGCCGAAAACCTGAGGCGACAGCTAGCTCTGGTAAATAATGATGGCCAGAGCAATGCACATTCCGAGGACAGAAATCCTCAAAGCGAGCACGAGTTGGAAAATTCCCGAGCTCCCACGGAGCAGGAAAGTAGTTGGGTCCCCTCCGACGATAGTAGCTCGGAGAATCAAATTCGTTTGCTCAAAAAACAGCTCGAGCAAATGCAACAATTCATATCTTTGATTCCAGGAGCCCCTGCTCCCCCAACAAGCATACCACTTGAGAGTTATGCGGATTCTCCCTTCACTCGAAGGATTTCAGCTATCCAACTCTCATCTCGCTTCACAATGCCGACCATCAAGGCATATGACGGGAAACCGACCCAGATGAGTTCATCACTCTATATAAAATGAAGATGCAGACGGCTGTTATTCCCGAACAGCAACGAGAAGCTTGTATGTGCAGAAGCTTCGGAGCTTGCATGGAAGGCCCGGCCATGCAATGGTATATGCACTTGAAATCGAACTCGATTTCATCATTTGCTGAGCTGCATGAATCTTTCGTGCAACATTTTTCAAGCAGCAGGAGAGCCCCACGAAGGTCGGACGACCTCTATTCAATCGTCCAAAAAGAGAACGAGTCCCTTCAAGACTTCTTGAAGAGGTTCAACTCGGTAAAAGTAACTATACCTAACTGCCTAGAAGAAACGGCAGTGTCGGCATTCAAGAAGGGGCTTCGTCGAAACTCCGGCCTCTTCTGGAAATTAGTCAAGTATCCTTGCTCGAGCATGGCCGAAGTATTAGCTCGAGCCGAAGCACAAATCCGGCAAGAAATCGAGGAAGAAAACTTTGGCCAGAGAAACAAAGGAAAACAGTCAACTCACCATGTTGACAGGAAGCAAGAAACAGCTCGGACGAGCAGTCGATACCAGCCCTACCCTGCTCGGGCAGAATCGTCCAAACAGGGAATGAAGGTGGTGTCGGCAGCCCCCCAGACCGACCAAAAGATATCTCCCCGAGCAGCAGTTCGAGAGATGTGTAAAATAGGCAATTTGGTCAAATGGCCAAGGAAAATGCACACTCGACCTGAGGCTCGAGATACCTCGCTCTACTGCGAATTTCATCAAGACCACGGTCATCAGACTGATGACTGTCGGGATCTAAAAAGGGAGATAGATCGGCTTCTCGCCGAAGGGTTATTAACTTGCCCGAAGACCTCAAACAAAAGAAAGGTCTGGACAAGGAATAAGAAAAACCCTGGGGGAGTTCAGGAAAATCAGACTCCGGCAACGGGAGCAAATAGCCAACCTCTCCCCGAAGAGCCGAAGCAACCCGAAGTTCAAAGGGTCATCAACGTCCTCACTGGGGGCTCATCCATGACCGGATCTTCGCGGAACGCCGCAAAAAGACACTGCAGAGAATTAAGAAATCAATCTGTACATCAGATTGAAGCCTCCTCACACGAAATATGCTTTGGAGCCGAGGACGAAGCAGGAGCTCGGCACCCCCACGACGACGCCCTCGTCATTTCGCTAATGATAGCGAATTGTCAAGTCAAGAGAATCCTCGTTGACACCGGGGCGTCCTCCAACGTGATTTTCCTCCGAACTCTCCAGAATATGGGGATTTCGGATAAGAATATTAAAGAAAATCCAATCACCTTGGTTGGATTCAGTGGGGAGAAGCTAAACTCCCTAGGCGAAGTCGACCTTCCAGTTTTCGCCGAAGGAGTTAACTTGGCCACACGATTTCAAGTAGTGGATGCCCCCTCGGCATATAACGTGCTAATCGGTCGACCTTGGATTCATGCAATGAAGGCCGTCCCCTCATCTTATCACCAAATGATAAAATTCCCAACATCATGGGGGGTCCGAGCTATCCGAGGAGATCAATTAGCATCAAGAAGTTGCTACGAAGTAACACTTCGGACCGTGCATATGACGGAGTCCGAACCGGTGGAAAGCAGCTCAGAAGTCAGCATAGATCCCCAAAACATAGCTCGGACAACGTTTGTCGGGGAAAGATTGTCCGAGATTCAAAATACCAAACTACGGGACTTGCTAACTCGTAATCGAGGAAATTTTGCATTCTCCCACGAGGACATGCCCGGGATTGATCCCTCGGTCATATGTCATCGACTCAGAATCGATCCAAATCATAGGCCGGTGCGGCAAAAAAGGAGACGGTTTGCTCCAGAAAGAAACGAGGCCATTGCCGAGGAAGTTCGAAACTTGCTAAAAGTTGGTTTTATTCGGGAAGTAAGATACCCCGAATGGCTTGCTAACGTGGTCGTGGTAAAGAAAAAGAATGGGAAAAATCGAGTATGCGTAGATTACACCGACTTGAATAAAGCATGCCCCAAAGATCCTTTCCCACTTCCACACATCGACCGGCTCGTCGATTCAACAGCCGGATTTGGCATTATGAGCTTCATGGACGCCTTCTCAGGCTATAACCAAATCAAAATGTATCCACCGGACGAGGAGAAAACGGCCTTCATGACTAATCAAGGAATATATTGTTATAAAGTCATGCCGTTCGGCTTAAAGAATGCAGGGTCGACCTATCAACGACTAATGAACCGGATGTTCGAGCAAAAAATTGGCCGAACTATGGAGGTTTATATCGATGACATTCTGGTGAAGTCAAATACTTTCGAAGAACACCTGCAGCATCTGGCCGAGGTCTTCAATATACTGCAAGAGTTCAACATGAGGTTGAATCCAGCCAAATGTATATTCGGGGTCACTTCAGGGAAATTTCTCGGCTATATAGTAAGTCGAAGAGGAATTGAGGCCGATCCAGTGCAAATTCGAGCCATTCAAAATATCCAACCTCCCAAGAGTGTTAAAGATATACAGAAGATGATCGGAAAACTTGCAGCGGTAAGCAGATTTATAGCAAGATATTCCGACAGAACCAGCTCGTTCTTCTCTCTCCTTAAAAAATCAAAGAAGTTCGAATGGACGAGAGAATGTGATGATGCACTCATTTTGTTAAAACAATATTTAACAACTCCACCGGTGATGAATAAAGCCGAGCCCAATGAGGAACTACAATTGTACATGGCCGTTTCAGAAAAAGCCGTCAGTGCAGTGCTAATTCGAGAAGTAGATGGAAATCAACATCCGATCTACTATGTGAGCCGAACTCTGTTGGATACGGAGACAAGATATTCGGCCCTCGAAAAACTCGTCTTGGCACTTGTAATGGCCTCGAGGAAGTTAAGACCCTACTTCGAATCACATCCAATTAAAGTGGTCTCTTCATTTCCTATCAGGCATGTTCTATCCAAACCTGATCTATCTGGGCGAATGATGAAATGGGCAATCGAGCTCGGGGGCTACGGCCTTAAATTCGAGCCACGAAGTACCATCAAATCACAAATCTTGGCAGACTTCATTGCGGATTATACTCCCGAACTCCAACTAGTTGCCGAAGTGGAGCTCGGTCCAATATCAGATAGTACAGAATTCTGGACCTTGTGCATTGACGGATCCAGTAATTCTAGGGGGAGTGGAGCAGGGATATTACTCGTATCCCCTGAAAGATGGGTAATTGAGAGAGCTATCCATTTTGAGTTCCGAACTACAAATAATATAGCCGAATACGAGGCACTCATTGCTGGTCTCCAACTAGCCCTCGATCTGAAAGTAAAAAGGCTAAAAATCGAATCGGATTCACAGTTGGTAGTAAATCAAGTCCGAGGTGAATTCCAAGCAAGAGATGCCAGAATGCAAGCCTATTACGAGACGGCTAAAGGACTTGAATCAAAATTCGAAGAGGTAGATGTCTCCCACATACCTCGGGAAGAAAATTCGCATGCAGATGCTCTGGCTAACCTAGCAGCAACTGTAGGATATAGAGAAAATCGAGCTATCCCACTAACCGTGGCACTTTGGCCGGCAACTCGAGACCGGGAGTACGAACCGATGGAGATTTATCCAGTTAACAATGAACAAAATTCATGGATGAATCCAATCGTGGAATATCTAACTACTGGAGCTCTACCACAATCTAAGACCGAGGCCGCCCGGTTAGCTCAAAAAGCGGCTCGTTTCACCCTAATAGATCAGCAGCTGTACCGAAGATCATTCCAAGGACCTCTACTAAAATGCGTATCCGAAGAAGATAGTATTCCCATTTTAGCCGAGGTACATTCCGGTAGTTGCGGGAATCACTCAGGATCGAGGAGCTTAACCCACAAAACCATTACGGCAGGATTCTATTGGCCCACACTCAAAAAAGATGCTGAAGAGGTAGTTCGGAAATGTGATAGTTGCCAAAGATTTGCAAACTCAACACATCTACATGCCGAGCCACTTCATTCAAACACTCCAGCATGGCCATTCTGTCGATGGGGGATCGACATTGTGGGAAAGCTACCTAAGGCTCCAGGACAAAAGGAGTATCTCGTGGTGGCTACCGACTCGTTCACTAAATGGGTCGAGGCGGAACCATTATCCAGAGAACGAGATACAGAGATGATAAACTTTGTATGGAAAACATAGTATGTCGTTTTGGGTTACCTCGAGAAATAATCACTGATAACGGGCGACAATTTACAAGCAAGAAATTCAAGGAATATTGCGAAACCCTTGGAGCTCGTCTATTATATTCTACACCGAGGTATCCGGAGGCAAACGGACTGGCTGAGTCTTCTAACAAAACAATCATCAATATTTTGAAAAGAAAACTAACAGCCAGAAAATCAGCATGGGTCGAGGAACTCCCAGCAGTTTTATGGGCTTACCGAACTACATTCAAGACAGCTACGGGTGAAACTCCGTTTTCATTGGCATACGGGGTCGATGCAGTATCACCGGTCGAGGTTATCCAAAGAAGCCCACGAGTCGAGCTGTTTGACGAAGAACAAAATCAAAAGAAGCTCTTCGAATCTCTAGAGTTGTTAGACGAGCAAAGAATGGAAGCGTCTAGCCGAATGATGAAAAATCAAAGAAGAGTGGAAAGATTCTACAACAAATCAGTTCGACTAAGAGCATTCCGAATGGGAGATTGGGTTTTAAGACAAGTCTTCCAAAATACACAAGAACTCAATTCAGGAAAATTTGGACCGAACTGGGAAGGACCTTATATAATCAGCTCGATCGTTGGAAATGGAGCCTATCGACTGAAAACTCCCGAAGGAAAAGATATTCCTAATGCGTGGAATGTCAAATACTTGAAGAAATATTACTTCTGATGACTTCGAAGGAGTAGCTCGAATTCAATATCTTACAATGAAAATTGTATTTTATATTACTAGTTCGAGCTCCTCAAGTTGTAAAATCAATTTGAACCCTGATTCAATTGATTCGAGCTGCGATACATCAATAAAAAAATTTTATTGTTCTGCAAATTATCTCGTCGAGTTATTCTCAAATTTTATTCTTGTCGAGCTCCTTAAGATTAATTGTTTGTTTCAACTATCAAAATGTAACAACAATTAAGAGAAAGAGGATACTTCATTGAGAGGAATCTCGTCCTTACAAAAGAGAATTGTACAAAAAAAAAAAAAAAAAAAATAGAAGAGGTTGTACAAATTCTGTTCAAATATTCAAGTCGGATTGGAACCAGTTTGGCCGAGATCCGGGTTCAGCTGTTTATCAGGATTGGTCTGCTCGTTGGTATTGAGGCTATCCTCCAACTGCTTCGAGAAGGCCTCATCATTCAGATTTTCATCTTCCTCCTCCTCGTCCTTGGAAGCAGCTGGGGTCGAATAGATAAACCCCACATCAAGCTCCGGATGCTGAGTGGAGATGGCAGATCTGAGCTTCCTTCGAATAAGATCTTCCATCATTTTGAATGTTTCTGCGCCAGCCGGAGTCGAAAGCAGCCGAGTAAAGTTTAAGCCTGCACCCGAATCTCGGACCGAGTCGAGCTCGGCCGTGACCTGATCCAATTCCGACCTCAGTTGGACTTCGGTCGCCTTCCTGGCCTGCACCTCGGCCTGGAGGTCCTCGGAGAGTTTGCCGGTGCGGTCCCTAAATTGGGCCAGCTCTTCGGCGGCCGACTGTTGGTCCCTGGTTAATTTCTCAACCAAGTCCTGCGAAGCCTTAAGCTCCGCAGTGGCAACCGACAGCTCGGTGACAAGATGATCCCTCTCTTTGAGGACCTCGCCCCTATCCTTCTCGGCTTGGATGAGATCTTTGCGTTCACCTTGAAGAGTTCGGAAGCATTCATTATAATCTTCCGCCATACCGCAAAGACCCTGATCAACACATAATTACAAACAGAGCTGAATAGATGATCGAAGGATACAACTTAGAGAGCCTCGGATAAAAGGGACTTACCATCAGACACATCTGGGCATTATCAAAATGACGAGCTCGAGCCGCGGACTTAGTTGGCCACGGGGGACCCTCGAAAAGTAGGTCGGCAAAAGCATGGAATGACTCAACTGCTTTCAACCGAGCCTCTTTATAAGCCGGGGTCTCGAGCTCGGTCTCAGTCTCCTTTCCCGGCTGATGCACCAAGGTTGTTTCGCCCTCTCCAGCAGTTAGATCGTAGACATCTTTCTTGGCTGGGACAACATTTTGTTTATCTTTCCTCGTGCGCCGAATAAGAGGACGATCCTCCAGGGTCTCAATAGACTCCTCATCCCTTCCCCTCTTTCGAGCATCAGGGGTAGAAGTCTGCCTGGGAGGAGTCGTCTTGGCACCAGACGAGCCGCCACCGGGGGTCTGCCCTTTAATTAAGGCCGAGCTCGGGCCTTGTCCCTTTGGGACTTGGGTCTTCTTCCTCCTACCCTTGTTCTTCTTATTCTGTTGTTCCTCCTGGAATTTGATCAGCTCTTCAGGAGTGAGGCGTTCCATTGGATCGTCGATGCCTTCAATACTCAGAGCTCGGTGTCGGCGAAGGGTTTCAAAATCCCGAACTGGATGATTGTAAGCTCTTCGAATTCGGTCCGAAAAATATTCCGGGATATTCTCTCGCCTATGTCCTGCAAACATGAAAAAAGGAATGATGAGTAATAAGAAATAAGTTCCGAGCTTGGGGAAAGCATACGACACATACTATTTGGAGTACGAAGCACCCCACTCAGCCCGGGATAATCACTGGGGATCTGGACGAAGAAGAATTCTTGGATCCACTTCTTTGAATTCGACTTCGTCCCCGTAATCATGGGGGAATGGTGGTGTGAGCGCTTGGAAAAATAATAATATGATTCTCCTTTCATGGTAATTAAGTTATACAGATCATTCCACTCGGTTAAGGTTGGCTCGTCTAACCCAGCATCTCGAAAGAGTAGATATGTACCGAGCATATGGCACCATGCAATGGGCGAGAGCTGTATGGGAGCTAAATTGTAGTACTCTAAAATATTTACAAAGAACGGATGCAAGGGGAGACGAATACCGAACTCAAAGAAACGAGCTGAAAAAGCCATAAAGCCAAGTGGCGGGCGATGAGCTCGTTGATCAGATTCAGGGGCTATTGTATTTAATCTATTCGATAGCCTATGAAGAGAAAAAATCCCATCAAGTTTTATGCGATCGAGGTCCAATGGGATCAGTTTCAAACTACCTACTATATCTCGATCATATAGAGGAGGGAAAACACCCTGGGATAAACCTGCGGAATGCTCTAAGGAGAGGTCAAAAGAAGAATGTCGATCTTCGACCTCGACAAGCGCAAGGGTATTTTCTACCCTATTTGAAGGGCCGGGGGCTTCGAGGTTCATTTCAGTTTCTATCTGATTGTCAGGATTTTCCTCAAATATATCCTCAATCAACCTACTACTAACCTCGGATTCAGAACTATAATACGAGCTACCACTGCTATCGCTCGAGCTATTACTAGAACTCATTCTTTATAAAAATAAAAGGAGAGGTTCGAGATTTACAAGTTATATACTGACCCCGAGTTCGAGCAGTAAGAAGTTCGGCTGAAGTTCTGTTCCGAGGTGAATTTACGAGGTGCGAAAGGTAAAAGTAAAAAGTGAAATGAAGGAACTCAGGCTATTTATAGAGAAATTATTCTCGAAAATTGTGCGCGGCTTTCGAGCTCCGCCAATGAATGCTTGACACCTGTCGGAAATTCAAATTTTGAAAATTTGTCCGATCCCGCCTCGGGGAAGAAAATTTGTCCGATCCCGCCTCGGGGAAGCTCAACAGTTTTTGAGCGGTAAAAAAAAATATATTTATGATTCGAGCTAATCGTGTTCGAACTTAAAAAACTTAAATCGAATTTCGAGCTCTTACAATAAATGAAAAAGGAAATCTGGCATTGACGCCCTTGGCCGGGTCAGCCACCAAATTCCGAGGAACTTAAGATATCGAAGTCAACAGAACTTCTATCTATAAAAGTTTCTCGAAGGCTATGAATCCGAAGCAATTAACCCAGTAAACAGCCAGGGTCTAATTCGGCATAGCATACCCATGGGTCTGAGGTCGCTCCTCGATTGACTTGTGAGATCACTTGTCATTTTCAAAGGCTGCAAGGGGCATCCTTTGTAGGATATGTCGGGTTTAGCCAACCGCGGACTAGGGATAATCGTAAGTCGAACCAAGAGCTTCGCAGATACCCGAAATACAAAATAAAATATCCCTAATATTCGTCGAGCTCTGTCTCACGATACGGGAAAATATCCCTAAAATTAGTCGAGTTATGTCTCACGATACGGGAAAATAACCCTGAAATTCGTCGAGCTACGTCTCACGATACGGGAAAAATCTTCTCCTGAACATCCTCGAAACACAAAATTCGAGGTAGGGAAAATCTGTTCTTTTTATGACTTTGTGCAGGGAAAGGAATCATTGAAATTAACTACCTCGGCTTCGCCAAACTCTAAATAGTTCGGACGAAAGCCGGGGGGCTGTTGTTATGACCCAAAAATGAGCAAGCCCATTTTGGAGTCCAATAAGACAAGAAGCCCAAAAAGAAGAAGTGTAAAGATTATCATTGAAGGCAAGGATGTTCATTAATGATTTCCGAGCTCGATCTCACAATTGGCCGAGCTCGGTTAATACCGAGCTACCCTTCAAATAGACTTCTCAAAAGAACTACTCACAGATGGATTGATATGTTCGAGCTAAGAGCTCGAACTATATTCTGAAGAGGTGTTAACTAAAGCAGCTCAACGCACCGGATGCGATTGTTCGGAACGTCGGTGCGCTTGAAGAGTTGTATCTATTGGCGAAAGGTTGTCTAGCTCGGTTGGATTCCTATAAATAGGATCCTCATTTATTGTAATAGACACATGCAAACAAGCAATTAATACAGCAATAAAAGCAATTCAAATACTCTCAGCTCTACCATTACGGTTTACTTTTATTCATTTATTGCGCATTTACTATTCCGCAATATTTCAATTTAGTATTCTTATAAAAAGTAATCTCTAAAATAAACGAGCATCAACATACATCAAACACAACATTATATTGTTCGTACATAATCTTCAAAATTACAGGGCCGACGCGATCTAATTGTCTCATTTTTCATTTTTTTTTAATGCTCGATATTTCAAGGATATAAACATTGTCTCGTTGAGTAAGAACACCCAAATTTGTAGCAAATGTTTAGTCTATGTGTATTAAATTATCAAATATATTTCTATTCGATTATATGCAAATTAATTTAAACTTTCTATAAGCTCTCAATATCATCCAAATAAAACTTGAAGTAAGTATTTTTTTTTATATTCTATTGAAGCTCGAAATCATTAATATTTATTGAACGTACGTAGATAAAACACTTATATTTCTTGAGGCCCGAACTACAAATAAAAAGTGAGTTTTTATAGACTATATATATAGAAGACTATAGGGAACGAATTAAAGATAATAAGTTCAAGAAACTCGAAATATAATATATATTTTATTACTAATTAATGATAAAGTGGAAGCATATATTATCTTATTTTTTAAAAGGAATATATAAAATTATATATCGATTGAGCATTACAACTCAAACTTGGCTATGTCTATTTTGTTTTAGAGTTGTGATTTTACTTTATAATGAAAGGGTGGGTGCATGTTAATTATTGACATACTGAAATTGATGGTTTCGCACGTGTCAACTTGCCACTGTTCTGATTGTAGATTCATTCAGAACTATACTCACGTGCTCTTCTGGCGCGTGTTTCCGTTATTAAAATTTGACTTTACCATGAAGATTGTAATGAATCAATCCGATTATGATTCCCTATTAGCGAGTTAATTGGTACTTCCTCGGTCCCGGTTTAATAATTTTAAGTTGATCGGGCACAATAATTAAGGAATGTAAGTATAAAATAAGTTAAGTGAAATTAATATTTATTATTGAATGTAAAAAATTTGTCTTTTTAAGTAACAAAATAATTAAAGTGGGACGAACGAAAAAGAAAAGTGAGACGGAGGGAGTATTAAATTTTCTATTCCAAATTCTAACCATTTAGTTTTTTTTTAATTTATCAAGTAAATGAATTTATAAATTATTTTTTATATTTAAATTTTTTATAATAAATATTAATTTATTTAAACTCACGCGTTCAAATATTCTCAAGAAATTTGAATGTTTAAGGTCTTGGTTAATAGAAAGTAGTTTTATCATTACCTCCCCAAGGAGTGGACATATTTAAGATTTTTAATGATATTAACTGTTTTTATTCTCTATTTTAGATAGCTACCTAACTACAGTAGTTAAAAGAACTTTTTTTTTTTCAGTTAAATTATCTACTATCAGAGGTATTATATTTAATATTTTATTACAATATTTACTAATCCTTATAATAATCATTATGAAATTAAATTTATTTTGCGTATAATTTATAAACAAAAGTTCAAATTTTAGATATATATTCGGATTTTTTTTTCTAATTTCTTGAAAATGCATTCTTTGAGAAAAAAACATCAAAAAGCATGTTCAAGAGATATCACTCTTCAAATAGTAATTACAAAAATAAAATTGAATATGCATATAGTCCAAATTAAACTGTACAAAATTATTTGTTCCTTTGTAATTAAGGACAATCTTGTATGGTATTTTGCACTGTTTGTAGCTGTTCTGCACTGTCTACTTTTTTCTAAAAAATCTTTTTTTTTTAAATACCACTTTTGCAACTAATTAATTAATTAGAATCTCAATAATTGAGATTGATTGTTAATTATCTCATTAAGAAAGGTTCTTACTTGAGCACCCATTTTTTCACTATGAATAAGGAATGGAAAATTGATTCGAGCTTCTCATTCAAATATTATATTATATATATAATATTTTTCTAAGTATATCATAAAATATTTATTTAATTGAATCATAATATTTAAATTAGGGTTGATTTCAGTTTTATTTAAGAGTTTCTCACCTATTTGAGAGTGAACAGTACCGCTAGACTATTACTCCATCCGTCCCAAGTAAATTGTCCACATTTCCTTTTTCGTCTGTCCCACAATATTAGTCCACTTTCCTAAAATAGCAAATTCTCTACACTCATCAATAAAATATTCATCCCACTAACTCCCACTACCACTCACATGTATTGGTTATCGTGCCCGGTCAGATGTGGACAATTTGATCGGGACGGAGGGAGTATATATGTTTCTTGTTGGTTGTTGTACCTGTGTTGTTATAGTAAGTTCTCTTTATATTGATAATATAATTCAGTTTTATCATATGTGTTCGGCAAAAATTATTTAAGAAAATAATATATTGAATGATAATATTTACTCCCTCCGTCCCGGCTCAATTGTCCCGGTGACTTTGGGTACAATAACCAAGGAGTGTGAGTGTAAAGTAAGTTGAGTGGTTTAATATTTTATTGTTGAGTGTGAAAAAGTTACGTTTTTAAGTAACGAGACAATTGAGGTGGGACGGACGAAAAAGGAAAGTGGGACAATTGAAGTGGGACGGAGGGAGTAATAGAATATATATAAAAATAATTGATAATTTTTTTAATAATATTGATTTCAGTATTCCAATTTTCTAACAATTTCATTATTTTTTATTTCAAGTATTATTAAAGGATGTAATTATAAATTGCTAGAAATAATTCAAATACTAAGATAGGACTATACAATAATGACACCCTAAAATATTTTAATAAATTATGTAATTGAAAAAAAAGGAAAACAACATTTATTATCATTTACAATTTTAACCATATTTGTGATTTTTAATTATAATATGTTTTTCTAAATAACTAAATCAATTTATTAATGAAATGTCCTATAATTTATTAAAAAGTAAATTTAAACACAGTCACTATTTTTCTTAATATAACCTCCAATTTTTTTTTAAAAAAAATTATTATTTAATATTACTAATTTACCCTTATATTTTCAAATTTATAATATTAACTATAAATAGACAAAAAATTAATATAGCCCCTTCTTAATCATTTATAATCTCTATTCTTTTTAACTTGAAAATTCTTGAGTCCGTCGTCTTTGTATCTCCATAGCTGCCAAATCTCATTCTTGTTCCTCACAAAAACTCCAATACAAAAATTTATTTTTACATAATCATTTCCCAACTCCACGGCAGTACTATCACTCAACATAATTACTCTGTAGAGAGAGAGTATGATAGAGAAGAGAAAGAAATATCCATTATATTTAGCGATGAAGTATACTATGCTCTCACTCTAAAACGTTGAATGTAAAAAAAGTAAATTTTGACCATTACATAATTTTATTTTTTCTAAAAGATATAGTAGCAGACAAATATTTTGCTTGATGTTTTTTCGTTTTTGTTGCTACTTCTTCGTTGCAGAAGAGACGACCATGAAGCTATATTGTCTTAAACTACTCATTCTTCCACTGCGGCTTCCTTCAAAAGCCATTTTTTCTTTTTCTTTTTTAATTAATTTTTCATTTTAGTAATGACAATACTAATATTCCACAATCTGTTCATACTTCATTATACAAAAAAAATTCAATTGTTCAATCTGTTATATTGATTTGGTTGAATGGTGCTTTCTCGAGAATGTTCTGAGAAGATTGGGTTTTGACCAAAAGTGATTGATCTTATTATGAGGTGTGTGAGCTCTGTCTCTTACTCGGTCCTTATTAATGGGAATTCTTCTCCAGCCTTTGTACCCTCACGGGGCCTCCGCCAAGGAGACCCCCTGTCACCTTACCTCTTTCTCATTTGTATGGAGGCTTTCTCGGCACTCATCCAAGAATTTGAAACAAATGGTCTGATACATGGGGCGAGAATCTGTCGTACGGCGCCTGTGATCACACACCTATTTTTTGCTGATGACAGCATTATTTTTGGAAAGGTGAGCGAGAGTGAGATTTTTATTTTCCAGGCCATCATCAAAAAATTTACCAAAGCATCGGGGCAACAAGTTAATCTGGAGAAATCAGCCATCGCTTTTAGTAAGTGTATCTTACCAGATCGGGTTTCTTTTTTAAGCTCTTTGTAGGGAACTCCAGTTGTTGATGAGCACTGCTCCTACCTGGGCATGCCGATGTCTATTGGCCGAAGAAAACGGGATACATTCGACTTCATTGTGGATCGAGTGCACAAAAAACTTAAGAATTGGAAAATTAGATCTTTGTCTCAAGCTGGTAAACTTACCCTTATCAAGGCAGTGACCCAAGCGATCCCCTCCTACATCATGAGTTGTTGTCTACTCCCCCTCTCAACCATCCAGAAAATTAATCAAGCCATTGCGAATTTTTGGTGGGGGCAAAAGAACAATGAGAGGAGAATCATTTGGTGTTCTTGGGAAAACCAGTGTGCGATGAAGGATTTTGGTGGTCTGGGGTTTCGGGAGCTTGAGTGCTTCAACAAAGCCTTTCTTGCTAAACAGGGGTGGCGCCTCATTTCTAACCAGAACTCCATCCTTGCCCGGTGCTGGAAAGCTCGGTACTATCCACGAGATCATTTCCTGAATGCCAAGTCCGGGCACAATCCTAGCTTTTCTTGGCGGAGTATTCTTGCAGGCATACCTTTATTGAAAGAGGGTATTGAGTGGACGGTCAGAGACGAGCGATCCATTTCTGTCTGGGGGGACCACTGGATCCGAGATTTCTTTCCACTAACTCCTCCCTCCCCATCTCTTCATTTTTTGCAGGGCATTCATGTTGTTCGGGACCTTATGAATGAGGCTGGCAATGAGTGGAATAACCAGCTTCTCCAGTCTTTGTTCCCTGCCAATGTCCAACGAGCAATTTTGGCGATACCGATCTCATCTCACGAGGCGAAGGACTGCATGAGTTAGAGACACACCAAGAACGGATGTTACACTGTGAAGTCAGGTTATTGGGCGGGGAAGTGCAGGAAAGATGTTGCATCATCGAAGGCCTCTTCGTCATCCAATAATCCAGAAGTCTGGAGATGGATCTGGAAGCTTTTTGTCCCACCTAAGATACAAATTTTCAGCTGGAGGTGCCTTCGCAGTATCCTCCCTACAAAGATGAACCTGCGGAAAAAGGGAGTCACCATCGACCCTATTTGTTGCCGCTGTGGAGAAGCAAATGAGACCACCGAGCATGCTCTCAGAGATTGCAGTTGGAGCAGTTTTTTCTGGAAGGCTAGCCCGCTGCGGATTCTTACTGATAACATTGGCCATCACATGACGATTCAGGATTGGATTCTTGGGCTGATTAAAGACAAACCGCCAGATTTCATTGATCTGTTCATGGCCCTTTTATGGATTTTATGGAAGTCACGCAACCTGCTGCTTTTTCAACAACGATTGCTCCCTGCACATGAATGTTTTGGCATTGCAACCTCATCCATCTTGCAATACCAAGCTGCAAATGAAGCTGCTAAAATTTTTGACCAGGTTTTACTCCCTACCTCCACTTGGACGCCCGCTCTTTCAAATTATGTTAAGTTGAACACTGATGCTTCTCTTGACTCATCTGGGGCTGGGCTTGCTGGAGTTTTTAGAAGCAGCAGTGGGATTCTTACCGGTTTCTGCTCAAAGTTTGTGCATAATTGTGAGAATATTGAGTTGGGAGAAGCTATGGCTTGCCTTGATGGAATCATGCGTGCCAAGCATGAGGGCTATACGAGGATTTGCGTCGAGATGGACAATCAAGGGGTGATTTTCATGCTCAAGAATAAAGAGATTCCCAGAACTTCTCTCGGCACAATTATTTCTGATATTTTGTGTGTTGCCCAAACCTTTGAAGATTTGTGTTTTGTGTGGGTTCCTAGATCCCATAATCTCTTGGCGCACAAGATTGCAAATCTTGTACGCACTCGTAGAAGGGCTGTCGAGTTTTCAACCCCTCATGATGTAGCGCTGCAGCGCATGTTCGCGGCCCATGCCAACTTCGTTTAATTTAATTTGCAGCGTTTTCTCTCAAAAAAAAAAAAAACAATCTAAAAGAAATGGGGGGGGGGCTATCTTTTTTTTAAGGAGGGCTATCTCTATGCTTTATTTAGAACGATATTCATTTTTAATTTGAAATTATTAGGATAAAATAGTAATATTAAATAATAATTATATTTTTAAAATATTTCGAGGCTGCATTAATAAAAATTGTGACTGTGTTTAGAATTACCCTTTATTAAAAAGAAAATTAGGGAAATGTATTGTTAAGCAAATTAAGAAAAATTAAGTAGAGGCGCAACAATTTAACATGGTTCAATTAGATAACTATCCTACATCTACGAGTCAGTAAATGACAAGATTTTATAAGAGGAAGAAACAAGATGAAATTACAAGCAGCAATACCCCAAACAAAGAACCTGCAATCACAAGAGCTTTCGCTCTCTTACCCATCTACCCAAAACCAAGAAAAAGAAAAAGATATAACTCACTCCACTCATGAGTCTCACCCCTCTTAAGAGAAAACGTGTTTTTCCTCTCTCTTGACAAAGTGTGAATATAGAGAATATAAACCCACAATGAATGCCACCTCAACAAAGTGAGACAACTCAATTTACACATAAGTTGCAACCGCACACAATAATCTCCATCTTGGATGCAACTCTTCCTCTTCTCAGTCAATTTCTGGCCTCTCATTCCATTGCAGAACAAACATGGTATAACAGCCGCTAACAAACAGTACACCAATACGATCAGCAAGCATATTAAATCTCTCTGCAGCTAATGCTTTAGTTAACATATCAGCACAACTATAGATATTTTTTCAACTCCTATCTCCACTTCTTCAATCATATCCCTCACAAAGCAGTACTGGCATCAACATGTTTTGTGCGGTCATAGAAGGCTTGATGCTTAATCAAATGGACTGCACTCTGGTTATCACAAAAGATAACCATTTTATTCTGCACAACTCTAATATCCTTAGCTAATCATTTCAGTCGCACAACTTCTTTAATGTTTCAGTTGCTGTCAAATATTCAGCCTTAGTAGATGACAGAGTTACTACTGGCTGAAGGGTTGATTTCCAACTAACAGCAGTACCACACAAAGTAAAAATATAACCAGTTTGAGACTTCCTGCAGTCTTTTAGTAGCATAGTTAGAATCCACAAAACTCATTCATGCATCTTCAGCCATGCTTTCTTTCCTCTGAAATTTCAAACCATATTTGCAAGTGAACTTCAACTCTTCAAGTATCTGAGTATTCATTTTAATTTTTCCCAATGCACCTTTCCAGGATCACCCATGAACCTGCTCACTAAAATTATTGCATAAGTTAAATCAGGTCGAGAGCATATCTTTATATACATAACTGAACCAACCACACTCGCATAAGGAACTAATTTCATAAAGCTTCACTCTAGTGCTGATAGGAGTTAAAGACAACCTATCTATTTTATCAACAAAATTTTTCAAAACTTTATTCACATAGCCTACTGAGTCCTGACTAACTCCCCTTTTAATATGTCCATCAAGATGTTCATTTCTAATATTCTTTGTCAAGCTCTTAGTATCTTTAGGTAAAAAACAGAGCTTAACTCAAATTTCACTTTATTTGTTAGGAATTACTTCTAGTAATTTATTCCTTATATTTTTTTTATGAGTCAAACATCCTACTATAATAGAGAGTCTCTAGCTTGAGATTAGTTTAAACTTGTAATGTCTGGTATAAGAATTATCGAGTTGTAAAAGGAACTGATAAGCCAGTTTGGGAAGAAATGGAGCTACCAGCAAAAGGTGATACTAGCAAAATCACCCGCATGGAGCAATGAGTTTTTGTTGACTGAAAGGCCTTCGAAAGAAAATCACCCTACCGTTGAAGATTGCTGACTGACACGTCACCACCAACAAGTAGTGTCCAACAACTGTCAACCAACAAACACGATTCTCAAATGCAAGTAGAGACATCCAACCCATGACAAGCTCAACCTTTCAATACTCAGCCTTTAAGATTGGAGAACTTAAAGTCTGTGGAACACTTAAAGCTTGTTCATCCAAAAAATCAACTAGCAAATATTCATCAAACTAAGGGTGAGTATTCGGTTTTTTTTATTGGTTTTGGGCAATAAATGGACCGAACAGAAATAACTAATTTTTTTAATTTTCATAACCGAACCGAACCGAACAAAAATTACCGAAATAACTGAACCAAAATTTTATTTCAATTTTTGGTTATTTTTTTGGTAATTTTGGTTAAAACCGAATTTTTCACCTAAAATCCAAAAACAACAAATAACATAAATATTGTATAAATCAAAATATCACCAACAATAACATGAATAATTTTAAACCAACACAAGTTATTCATCTCATTTGTATCATCCAAGTCTTAAGAGCTTTGAGGCCAAAAAAATGTTCAACTTCAAATAAAACAACAAAAACATGTTCCCATTGACAAAACCTGCACAATAATCAACAAAACAAATATTAGATGTTTAAAGAAATGTGTACTGAATAAGGCACCAACAAGTCTTGTCTTGTTATCACCAAAGCTTACCCACAATAATCACCACATCTAAGCATAAAGAGCTTTTGCTTGAAATCTTCTCATGTTCACAACACTCTTTGAATTTCCTCATCCTCGCAATTGATTGCCTAACATATCTTACAACATTTCTAACCCTCACCACTAATGATTCAACCTCTTTCAATCCCTCACGCACCACTAAATTAATAATGTGTGAAATACATCTTATATGAAGATATTCACAACTACGAATGCTAGTCCCCCGATCACCTATTTGTTCTTTTAAGTATTCGAGGGTTGTATCATTCGAAGAAGCATTATCAACATTAATTGCAATCACCTTCTTAATCTCCCATTCATTCGATCATTTCTCAATTTCCCAACCAATATCTTTACCTTTATGACTATAAATTGCACAAAGATTGATGATTTTTTTTGTAAAGTCCAATCATTATCAATATAACAGGCAGTGAGACACATGTAATTAATTAACTGCATAGAAGACCATGTATCTGTGGTTAGGCAAACTCTTTGGGCAGAACTCTTTAACATAGCTTTTAGAATATTTTTCTCATCAATATACAACTGAAAACAATCACGTGAAATGGTCCACCTAGATGGAATCTGAAATCCAGGGCAAGCTATGACCATAAGATGCTTAAATCCTTTATTCTCCACAAACTTAAAATGCAACTCATCAGTAATAATCATCTCTGCCACAACTTTCCTAGTAGCGGCCTCATCAAATTTCCAAGTACTAAGATTCGGCAATGAACCACTAGGTTGTGCATTCAAGAAAGTCTGCTTAAGATCTCCGCTCGAGCGAATTTTTTTGCATACATTCATGTGATTTAGTAGTGAACGTGTACCATTTATTTTTGGATCACTAGCATACATTTTATTACAATGAATGCATCTAGCTTTATTACTACCATCGTCAACAATATAACGTTCAAAATGATCCCATACCTCCGATCTTATATTTTCTTTTCATTTTTTCTTTTCTAGAACTTCACTCTTTGATTGAGTTGATGGATTGGAAGAACCACCACCTCCATCATAATGTTCAATTGCTTGTATGCACTTATCTTGAATAGATGACATCTGAAAATTATAAATAGTATTTAAATATTGAAGGCAAATTGCTGATTAATAACTCTTATTTGAATTTCTAATTAAAAACTCTCATTTCTCAAAGCTTTTTACATTAACATTTGAAGTGTTTCAAACTGATTATACATTTCAACAAGTAAGAAGGTGAAACAAAAGAGAATATGAATACACACAACATGAAAAAAAAATTGATAAAGAGAATACAAATAAAATCAAATATGCATCCATCTGTTTTAATAAAAAGAGAACACAGAACATGAAAAAAAAAACTACAAGGTTCCATTAGAGAGGAATAAAAGAACCTGTTGAAACTAGGGTTTAGATAGAGAATGAAAGAGAGAAAATGAATTCATTGTAACTATCTATTTATACAAGAGAATCTGTTGTAACCATCTAACTAACTCGCCTAACTAACTCATTCCTAGAAGCATCTCAATTCTTCTAGTGTCTTCCATGCATTCCCATGCATACTCTAATATACCCCATGATAACCCTAGCTGGGGAAAGGTTGAACATTGAGTTTGGACGAGAGAAGCTGGAAGCGAGCCACGGAAAGAGGCTTTGTAAAGATGTCGGCAACCTGCTCAGCGGAAGGAACGTGGCCAATCTCTACATCATGCTAACTATCCTCTCACGAACAAAATGAACATCAGCTTCGATGTGTTTGGTTCTAGCATGGAAGACGGGATTTGAAGCCAAGGACAGTGCACTTTGATTGTCGCACCATAAGCGAGCTGGGGAGAGAAGAGGAACACTGAGCTCCTTAAACACAAACTGTAACCAGACCATTTCCGCAACCGTATCCGCCAAAGCCCTATACTCAGACTCGGCGCTGCTCCGAGCTACAACGGTCTGTTTCTTGGATGACCAAGCGATGAGATTCTCCCCAAAGAAAACACAGAAACCTCCAGTAGAGCGCCTATCAACCATGTCACTTGCCCAATCTGCATCACAAAAACCGGTCAGAGAAAAAGAGGTGATAGGTTTGAAGAAGAGCCCATGGGTACATGTTCCATTCAGAAACCGGAGAACTCGTTTGCAAGACTCCCAATGAGCGTCGGTGGGGGCCTGCAAAAACTGACTCAATGATAAGCTCGTTATTTCACTCACGTATCTATATTATTTTTATACTAATTTATGTAGTTTTATTGAGTTTATATATATATTTTATGCATGATATCAATATTAGGTGGTTTTAGGTGTGTTTTGATGTTTATGCAGGTTTTTAGGCCTAAACTCAAGAGAAAACCGTTCCGAAAGCAGTGACGTGTAAGAGTAGCAGTGAAGAGTTTTTCCACAAGAGGAATTCGGGCTATTGGCGCATGGTAATGGATAGAGCTTTGAATTAGATTTTCAACGCAACTGGAATCGGGTCAATCGGAGTTCGGATGAGGAAGTTATGGCCAAAACCGTGAGACCGCGCAGACGGGGCTGACCTCAGTTTTCCACGTCGATCGACGGGGATGCTGCGTCGATCGACGGAGACCTCCTGGCTCGGGAAATTGGCTGAATTCGAGATTATTCATATCTTTATCCCTAGATTTGATATGATACACCTCCACCTCTATAAATAACCTTGTAAAATCGAGTTTTAAGCATGTTTTATTCCAGATTTCAGATTTTGAGAGATTCAAAGAGTTTTAGAGTTTATGTTTGAAGATAGAGTTTTGTGGGAAGACATTCCAACCCAAGTTTTTATGCAATTCAGGTTTTATCTTTCTATGATGAATATTACTCTGAATATGTGTAACTAATCTCTTTCTCAGATTCTAGGGTTTCGAACTATCAATGTATACATGTTGTGATTAATTGAATTATTTTCCCTTTCCCTTCGTAGTTTGTGAGATCTGTGTTTATTCATAATCTTTAGTTTGTTGGCCACATATTAGGATTATCTAGTTGATCACTTGAGACGTAACTGTGATAGTTTTCAATCGAAAGAGATTTTCACAATATAATTTGATTTCTTGTCGTAACTGAAGGAGATTAATTGTAGGAATAAATCTGTAGATCTTTGGAGTTAGTTAATTTATCTTGAGACCGAGCGGAGATAGGTAATTAATTAATCTACTTTACGAATTGTCCAACAAAGAAGTTCGTAATATTTTTCTGATGTTTCACTACGAAGAGGAATTAAAATTGGGAATTAATCAATTTATTCATACTTGTCATACTTGATAGGTAGATATCCCTGGAATCTGTACTTCTCTTATTTGACTTCAAAAGCTTTTAAATTTCCTGTTTAAATTTCATTAGCAACTATTGTGATTTTCAAAACAACAACAAAACCTTTTATCTGATTTTCCTAACCAGTATTTTAAGAACGTCTGATTTAGTATTTAGGATTTTTCGTTGCTTCATTCCCCTGGATCGATAACCTTAGGGTTTATAAATTTATTTGCCACTATTTCTATAATTAATCTGTAGAAATTACAGTGATCACTCAACTTGTTCACGGCGCAGCTGATATCGGGCCGCGTAAAGGTAAGATATTGTAGAGCGCCGACCACACTTCGATATAATGACGGTTGAGAGAACGGTGGACTATCACACGTACTGAGGCGAACAGTGGTACTCATAGGGGAAGCACATGGATTGCAATTAGATAAGTTGGTGCGATGGAGAAGATCCCGAACATATTTTGGTTGATGAAGTAAAATACCATCTGAGCTGCGACAGACTTCAATGCCCAGAAAAAAATTAACTGATCCCAAAGTCTTTAGGGAAAACTCTTTATCCAAGTCCCGGATTAATCGAGTAACCTGAGAATCATCTCCCCCAGTGATAAGAATGTCATCTACATAAACAAGAACCAGAAGCGGGTTAGAAGATGAAGTATCAATAAACAAGGAATGATCAAATGTAGACCGATGAAGTCCCCACTCCAAGAGATATTGCTTCAGTCGTTCAAACCAAGCCCGAGGGGCCTGTCTCAACCCATACAAAGACTTAACAAGCTTACACACATGTGATGGAAAAGTTGTGTCTTTAAAGCCCTTTGGTTGCACCATGTAGATCGTCTCCTTCAAGAACCCATTTAGAAATGCATTATTGATGTCTATATGTTGTATGTCCCAACCATAGGTAACAACCAATGTCATGACCAAGTGCACAGTAGTAGGCTTGATGACGGGGCTAAAAGTATCAAGGAAGTCAACACCTGCTTGCTGTTCAAACCCGCGCGCCACCAGCCGCGCTTTAAACCTGTCCACAGAGCCATCAGACTTTCTTTTTATCTTGAACACCCATTTGTTAGAGATAGGATTGATAGCATCAGAGGAGGGAACAAGACACCAAGTTTCATTTTTCAAGAGCGCATCATATTCGGCCTGCATGGCTGCTTTCCACTTAGGATGAGCCAAAGCCTGATCAACACTTGAAGGTTCTGCATCATCAAACAAAGTTGTCACGGCAAACACTTTAGGTTTAAAAATACCATTCTTCGACCTAGTAACGATGGGATGGCACAGAGGGATGGCTTGGGAATCAGGATTTGAGGATAACGAAGGTATATTATCTGAAGGTATAGGGATAGGGTCTGAAGCAGGAGCAGTATTAATTGAAGAAGGAGCTGTATCAATTGAGGGAAAAGAGGGATCAGATAGCTGAGGAGTGGGAGCAGACAATGAATGTGAGCTGTTACTGGCAGAGGCAGATTGAGAGTGGGAAGAGCTAGATGCTTGCTGACTAGGGAAAGAATCGGAATGGAATGACCTCTCAGATGATGCTGGAGGAGAAGAGGAAGTAGATGAGATAGGTATTGAATGAGGAACTAAAGGAGGAGATGATGGAGATACCTGAGTTGGTGCAAAGAGAGAGGAGTAGGGGAACTCTAATTCATTGAAATGGACAGTACGAGCAATGTACATACGGCCATTTGGACTAAAGCACTTGTACCCCTTATGTATGTTGCTATATCCCAGAAATATGCATTGTGAGCTCCTAAACTGAAGCTTAGAACTGTTATATGGCCGAAGATAGGGAAAACATGATCAGCCGAAAGACCTCATGAACTTGTAATCTGGCAATTGCTTAAACAACTGAAAATAGGGCGAGTTAGAGTGAAGAGATGGAGTAGGAAGTCTATTGATAATATAGACAGCAGTTTCAAACGCATCCCACCAAAAAACAAGAGGAAGACCAGCTTTAGCAAGTAATGATAATCCCATATCTGCAATATGCCTATGTTTCCTTTCCGCAGTTCCATTTTGAGGATGCGTATAGGGGCAAGACTTCCTAATAACTACCCCCCGTTCTTGAAGGAAAGGTAAGAGAGGAGAATATTCAGATCCACAATCAGACTGTAGGGATTGAATATCATATTGAAACTGAGATTTTATGTAATTGAAGAACTTAATGCAAGTATTCGAAACTTCAGATTTAAGAGATAAAGGAAAAATCCAAGTGTATTTAGTGTAATCATCAACAAAGTGAATGTAGTACTTATAACCAGAAAGAGAAGGGGTTGCTGCAGGCCCCCATACATCGGTATGTATTAGTTGAAAGGGTTTACAAGATCGAATAGGACGGGAAGGAAAAGAAATCTGATGCAATTTCCCTAGACAGCAAGCATTACAGAAAAGGAAATCAGAGGACTTTACATTGACACGTTCAAGATGAAGAACGGACTTGAGAGTATCTGGACTAGCATGCCCAAGACGATGATGCCAAATCATGGCAGTGTTTTCTGGTTTATTTGTAGAAAGGAGGCAGGAAGAGGTAGTAGAATGTGTGAATGGAGTTGGCTTCGACTTTGGAACATCAAGCTGATAGAGGCCTCCTTTAAGTTTGCCTTGAAGCAATATCTTGTTTGTCACTTTGTCCTTCACCAAACAATGCGAATGATGAAATTCAAATATAACATTATTATCTCTAGTGAATTGGGAAATGCTTAGGAGATTCTTCGTAATTTGAGGAACATATAGAATTCGATCTAAGAGGATAGTATGATTAGACTATAGGTTAGGGAGATAGGATTTACCAATGTGTGAAATGGGAAGAGATGTGCCATTACCCACGGTTACCGAGTCTTGTCCATGATATTCATCCTTAAGCTGTAGCTTTCCCAGATTGGAGATAATGTGAGAAGTGGCTCCACTATCAACATACCACTCGGTTGAAGCTTCGTTATTCATTTGTGAAGTAGTTAGAGCGTGAGTGTTATGATCAGCCAATGGTTCAGGTCCAGTAAAGGACGTGTCGAACCTGCGATAGCACTTCAACGCAACGTGGTTAGCTTTACCACATAATTGACAAAAAGTCCTGGACTTACTGTACCGACTGCCACGTCCACCACGTGAACGGCCTCCCCTACCGCCGCGATTATTAGAGCCTTGAAACTGTGTTGCAATATGAGCAAATGGAGGTGTGAGTTGCATCACTGAATTGTTCTTCTGAAGTCGGATCTCGTGTGTTTGGAGAGCAAAGTGGACCTCCGTAACTGAAAGTCGCTCGGTTCGAGACGTAAGATTGACAACCACCGCATCAAATTCACTACCCAAACCTTGTAACACATGAAGAATGAATTCATCATCAGAGATGGCATGTCCAGCTGCCATTAAATCATTAGCGAGTTCGCGCATTTTGACCATATATTCGTCAATAGATAGATCGCCTTTCACCTGCGCATTGAGTTGCGCACGTAGCTGCAGTATTCTAGATTTGGATGTATTCTGAAAAAGTTGCTCAAGAACATTCCAGATCTCCGCTGCGAGGAACAGCGAGAGACATGACCGAGCATAGCTTCCGATACGGAGGAGAATAGCTAACTTACGAGCAGTTGTTCTCACTTAATCCACTCCAAATATGCTGGATTAAGCTGAGGCACCGCACTTTGAACTTGTATCGCCGGCGACTCACCAGTATCTGAGTAAGAAGACAACAGATATTTTGCCGGAGCATGAATAACTCCAAAGAGATAATCATCTAAACCATGAGCTCGAACCGTAGACAGAATTTGTGGCTTCCAATAGTGATAGTTTGATCGAGTGAGTTTGAGTGAAATAGAAGGTAGAGTAAGAGAGGTAGCCATGAGAGAGATTGGATCTGGCTCAACGTGATACCATGTTGAAACTAGGGTTTAGATAGAGAATGAAAGAGAGAAAATGAATTCATTTCATAGAATCAGAATGAGGAATACACATACTGTAACTATCTATTTATACAAGAGAATCTGTTGTAACCATCTAACTAACTCGCCTACCTAACTCATTTCTAGAAGCATCTCAATTCTTCTAGTGTCTTCCATGCATTCCCATGCATACTCTAATAGAACCCTTGAGAAGAGGGGCCTGTGAGAGCAGAGAGCGGCAACCCATAAGAGTAGAGAGCAACGCGCGAGAGCTGATAGCTGACAAGCGTGTCTGCACAGAGAAGAGACAGAGTGCGAGAAAAGAGAGCCGACAAGCATGTGCGACAGGGGGAGGTGGGGCTTGCGAGTGGCGAGCGTGGTTGCACGGAGAAGAGACAACGTGCAAGAACAAAGAATCGCCGCCGAGAATTTGTGACGGGGGGAGTTGGGGCTGGTATGTGGTGAGCGTGGATGCATGGAGAAGAGAGCAACGTGCGGGAACAAAGAGACGACAAGCGTGTGCAAGGGAAGAGGTGGGGTTGACGAGTGGTGGGCTGGTGGTTACGTGAAAGAAGAGAGGGAGAACGACGGTTGGTGGTTTAGGGTGAGTTCAAATTTCAGAATTAGGTAATGATTACTAATATTTTAATTTACATGTACAATATTAATATATAAATTTGGTTTTTTGGTTCGTAAAAAAAATTATAGAACCGAAAATTGAAAAAAAGCAACTGAACTGTAAACTGAAATAATCGAACCAAAATAACTAAATTTTTTCAGTGTGATTCGGTAATTTGATTTTCGGGTTTGTTGCTCACCCCTACCTCAGACTAGGTAAAAAGTGTTGTTCTGATCAAATCAGCAAAAGTCCACCTGCTCTGACAGAAAGAACACTACAAGTCAAAAAAACGAGACTTCAACGGGATGCGTTCCTTTTATCTTACAACAGCTCCAATCAGGGAGAGATTCTAACTTCTAAGGAGTGCCTATAAATAGAGATTGCAATCCACCTTAAGAAGGTTACGAACAGAGACGAATCAAAAGAGCTAATCTCACGAACATATCTCTTTGTTGATTTCTCAAAAACTATCAACTTCCAAATGTAAAAGCTTTTATGTTGATTCTACCAGCTTTCCATGCTCTTATTGAACACGAGGTTTTGTGCACTTGCAAGAGCTACTTTTGTTTTCTTACTCTCCGAGTAAGAAAAAATCTTGGAGTTGTCCCTTCTCCGGTGGCAGCTATCATGGGTGTATACAAAAACTGTCATTCTTGAGAGGAACTCAAAATATCATGTCCAGTTTGAAGGCCAGGCTGTGTACCCACGCTTCAAGCCTGAAGAAGCTCCGGATTGCAAAGGATTTGGCGAGTGAGCTAGTGGACTGGTGGACACGGAATTTATGAGCTAGCAACAGACTATTGAAATCTTTGTAATTCCAAGCTTAGTGTTTCTAGACTGCGCATTTGAAGAGAGAACATTGGACGATGTAGTCCGAACCTCTATAAATCCTTGTGTTATTTACTTGTTTATTTAAGCTTTCTCCACTGAATTTAAAACCTAACACATCAAGTGTTTGATTATTACTTGCAATTTGACTAAGTAATATTCTGACTTGATAAACCATTTTTCTAAACCCAAGCTACGACAGTACTGTACCAGCTTGGAGGCCTATCTACCAGTAAACCTAGATTTATAAACCTCCAATCGCCCAACAATTTGCTACTATCATTCACAGCCTGACAACCACAAACCACACCTCTGATCACCTCTTCCCACAGATGGCGCCAAATGTTAAGCAAATAAAAAAAAATTAAGTAAAGGCGAAGCAATTTGACTTGGTTCAGCTAGATAATTAGCCCACATCTATGGGCCAGTGAATGACGAGATTTTATTAGAGGAAGAAACAAGATGAGATTACATGCAACCTCTCTACCTAAACTCAGGAAGAAGAAAAAGATATAACTCACCCTCTTGTGAGTCTCACCCCCTCCCACAGAAAACGTGTTTTTCCTCTCTTTTTACAAAGTGTGAATATACAGAATATAAACCCACCACTAATGCCACCCCAACAAAGTAAGACAACTCAATTTACACATAAGTTGTAGCCACACACAATATGTATCCTTAAATTGTATGGAATGAGAGAAATCTATCATATTGTAGTTTTGTTAAGGGAATTATATTACACATTTTTATTTTGCTATACTAATTATGTCAACAATCCTTATCATGGAATAAAACAAGTTACGTGCAAAATTAATAATCAGTTTGAAGTAACTACATTGATCCAAGTTTAATTACAAGAATAGTTTAAAGTCATACACGTATTAGTTTCAGTTGTACTCCAATTAGAAACTTGAGGATTTCAAACGATAAGTGAATGATCAGATAACTAAGCAAAAATTAAAGCAGAAAATAGACAAGGGATTTATAGTGGTTCAGGATCCAATTATCCCTACGTCAAATCTTCTTTCTCCATAAACGGAAATTACTGTCACTACTTTCACCTATAATAGGTTTTTTAGGCATATGTCTGGCCTTTTAAGTTAAGTAGGTCTGATTCTTAGCCTATTCAAAACCTATTTGAGGCTATTTTAAATTTATTATTATTTTTAATTTTTAAATTAAAAATATGTTATATAAGTTCAATAGAAAATTTGTATACTTTTTTATATGAATCTATTATTTGGTAACAAATAAATTATTCAATATATTTCTTATTTCTAAATTATACATATTTTTTTTGAATTTTTTTTAAAAATATGTTTAATTAATTATATAATATACGATTATTTAAATGCGCGAGCCTATTAGTCTTCGTAGGTGTATTTTGAAGCTCGAACGTCAGCTTGCTTAGCTAAAGAGGCTATATAAATAGCCTAAGTCTGGCCTATTTGCAAAATAAGCTCGGCTTTGCCTGACCTGACCTGACCTGTGGTAGTCGGGCAGCCTTACCTATTCCCACCCTTAGTCGTAGGGTGTTGGTCCTGAGATTAGAGTAAGTATAATGTGCAACGGAAACTTCTGAATCAAACTTGCACTCACAAACTGGTGGTTCTTGACCAGTTTGTGTTTCTGAAAATAGTTTGTTAGCGAGTAGGGATTTAAGTGTTCAGTTCGAATATACTTCAATCCTAGAATGTGTTGAGTTTCAAAAACCCTTGCAAAAAAATAAAAGCAGTAAAAAACAAGGATTTATAACTGTTCGTACAACATGTCATACATTCTCTCTTTAGACTGTGGTCTGGAAATCCACTAAGCCTCCGTTACAGAATGATCTCGCGATCTATCGCTAACTGGTAGATGCCAGTGTCTACCAGTCCACTAGCTCACTCATCCAAACCTCTGGTTCCTTTGGCTTCGCAGACTTGGAGTGTGGGCACACCATGCAGCCTCCTCCTCTAGATGTTGGGAGCTTTATAGTTCCTCTCAAACTGTTGAACTAGTTGGCTAAATGCCTGTAATAATCACTGCTGGAGATATGCAGTGATTATTGTGTTCTTTCTTGGAGAGAAAGAACACCAAAAAGATAACTCGAGCTAAGAAGCTACAAGTCTCGTATTCGAGAAATGACACACGGTAGGCTGAGAGTTAGCCTTGATGATAGAAATGCTTCGAGTTTTCACTTGCGCGGAGTGTCGTTGCTATTTTCAGGTTTCTATCTATTATCACTCTAAGTACTTCGAATATTTATAGATGAAGTAGAAGCTTTTCAAATTTGTAGTCATTTAGAGACATTTGAGCATCATCCAATCTGATACGTATCTTTTTCTTGCGAGAGCAGGGCACTTTTCTTGAAGTCCTGCAACTGCTACGTCCTTTTCTAACATAGGATGTTGACACTTTGCTTTTGTATCAGAACAGTTGTGCCAATCCGAGGAATTTAAACTAGTTTGTGCTTCGTCGTCTTTATGAAATCTCTACTCTTAAAGGTTGATATTTTTTATTCCTCTGAATTGTTCTTTTTTTCCTCTTCGTGTGATTAGAAACTGAACTTGTAAACTAGAGATGATCCAGGCTGGTGTCTTCGATCAGTTTCTCTTAGTCATCATCTTCAAGCTGGAAGTTGGTTTCTTATTTCTCTTCACACGATTCAAACAGGAGTTTTGGGTTTCTACCCAGTTTATCTTGATTAGCTTTGTTAGTTCCATTACAACTCGATGCGTATCCTAACTGGACTTTACAAGTTTATGCGAACTAAACTAATCTAGAGACACTTCTAACTTTGTGGTTTTTATACTTTATTTTCACACATAAAAACAATATATTAGGTAGGAATACTTCCTAAAATAGAGCACGACAACTGGTTAAGCATTACCGCAAGAGATCCACTTGCTACGCTCTTTCTCGGTTATTGTCCTTTATTCCTCTTGAATTGAATGGCACTTTGGAATATCTTTTTCTTGTGGTTTTGAGTTTCCACACAAAATGTGAGTCAGAGTGATGAACCTTCTCAGGTGAATTGAGAAGTGATCAGATGCTTGTTGTTCTTTAGCTACGATCTCCGATAACCTTTGTTTTTCAGACAAACAAGAGGCTCGTGCAAAAATGCACAATAGTCTTGAATTCAAATCACTCGGGAGAGCTTTTGAGAAAGAGGTTTTTAAATCAGAACATTCTTCTTATGCGTTCCCTCATACCTTGCATACTATCTCCTTTTTATGTTCTTTTTCTTCTGTGTTCCATTTTTCTCTTTAATATTTGTCAGTATTTATTGTCTTTTTTTTAAAATATATCAATTGTAATTTGAATTGAGACAGATCATCTCCTTTTGTAGGTTTTTGTTTGTACGACTTTGCTCTCTGTCCTTCAACGGTCCCAATACGAGACTGTTGATTTGACATAATTCATCCGTTGATCTTTTATCAGTGAGCTCTTGCCTTCTTGCTTCAGCTGACAGTTCCTCTGAACTATCAGCTAAGCTCTTCTCAACTAATCAGTTCTCCTGTTTGCTAGTAAGCACCTCTCTCAACTGGCCAGCTCTACCAGTTCTCTTCTCTCACAACTATATTTCGATTGTGGATCTTGATTTCTTTTGATCAGTTCTTCAAGTCTTCAAGTTGTCGTTAGGTTGAGTATAAATTATTATATTTGATGAATTTATAGAATTATTAACAAAATCAACTCCAAATCAGTTCTATACATTCAACAATTAATTGAGTTTCTAACATTCATCAAAATAATATAATTCTAAATTGTCATTAACAGAGTTAATTCTAGTTGAGTTGCACATTTTTTTGTTGACATAATGAAAATTTGTATTACTTTTTAATTTTGGTGATTTCCATGTAAACACAAAGTGATGCTGTTTTGTCAGATTTAAAATGATGTCATTTTGAATCTCTTATCTAATTCAAAATAATATTTTTTTGAATTAAACAAAAGGGTGTCACTTTTTTAAAAAATTATTACGATTAGTATGCGTATTCACCATATCAGTAAAAATGTGTAGCTCAATCATAATTAGCTTAATCAATGATTGAAAATATGATTACATACATAAAAATAAAATTGTGAAATCTAATTCCGTAACACAAATTGTTAGGAAATTTCCATATATTATTTTGTTTTGGTGGGTCAAAATGTAAAAGTCATCTTAGTAAGTTTCTAGATTAAGTTCCAGTATGGTCTCAAAAAATATAAGGTCAATAGGTTTTTTTATCGAGTTCTAAGTTGGAACTAGTCGAAGTGAAGGATCAGTCTCTAAGATACTCAAGACTCAACAGACTAAGGTTCAAACCGACTTACAAGTTTGGGATATATGAGTCTGTGACTGACAAGTTTGGGACTCGTCAACATAGAGCTTACAAAGTATGGGACTTCAGACTTACCAGTCTAGTGCTCTGAAGTCTCAACAACAAACTTGTCAGTCTGGGACCAAGCTTAAAATGATTGATGATGTCACCAACATAGACTTACAAGTATGACGGCTTCAGTATGAAATCCTAAGTACTAGTCCTCGCGCATAGAGACAAAGAGAATTGTTTGAGGAACATGTTGACAAGAACAAACTTAAAGGATTGGAGATTCCTTAAAGTTTGCAAACTTGAACTTAGACTTCAGTGTAAGATTCCTTGAATTGACCAATCCAAGATTCTCAGACTTATAGACTGTCGTTCTGACACAAGGTGAACAATCGCAGTCCATGTTAGAAAAAGTGGAGTAGGTGTAGGAATTCTGGAAAAGCACCTACCTACCCGCCATCGTTGCAGAGAATAGAGACTTCGGATTGGACCAGATCCAATTTGTCTCTAGCAGCTCTAAAGATTCAAACCTTCGATTCCTCACATATAAATACCGGAGGATTTCAATAGAAGAAGGTTACCAAACACGAACAAAGCTTACAGTCTTTCAAATAGCCAAAACTCTGCTAAATTGTCTACAAGACCGTTCGAGACTTTCTAAGCTATTTTGTGTCACTGCCGTGAAAATGAGACTTGAAACTTCTAAGTTCTTGAGTTATCCTTTGGTAATCTTTCTCTCCAAGAAAGATTACAATAGTCAAGTACGTCTAGTACTTTGACTTTCACAGGCATTATTACCGCTAGCTGATAGTTTCGGACAAACTCTAAACACCTCATTTTAGCGATAAGATGACTGTGTGGTGTGCCCACACTCTGAGGAGCTGCGAAGTGAATGGCGAGCAAAAGACTGGGCGAGTGAGCTTGTGGATCGGTGGACATGGCATTCACCAACAAGTGATAGATCGTAGGAGCACCTTGTGTAATCTTAAACTAAGTGAATCTCCAGACATCGGTGTGAAGAGTGGACGTAGGATATTTTTGTGTCCAAACCACAATAAATCCTTTGAGTCATTTTTACTGCTTTCTGAATTTTATCAGTTTACTCATCTTTATAACTTAACACTTAAGTGTTGTAGTATATAACTGAAGCTGACTCTTAAGCACACTCAAACTAAAAACCTGAACTAAGATTTGATAACCAAACTAACAAGCAAGTGCAAGTTTATTAATTGTTGGTCCCGAAATCAGAGTACAAATATGTGCAGTGGAAGGTTTGTATATGCAACAGAAGTAAAAATAATACACTTGCACTTGTTCAGATAAACAGATATAACTAAGTTTAGTGTGTATGAAGACTTAAACTTAGGTCTGCCGTTGTTAGGTCAGTTTCACAAAAAATACACTTCAATACTTGGACAAGTATTGAAGGTTTCAAAAGTCTGTTTGCAAAACTAAAAAAGACAGAGATATAAATAAAGCAGTAAAGAACACACAATATTTATAGTGGATCAGATCTAAATATCCTACACCCACACTTCAGACCCAAGGTTCGGATAATTCAATAAGTACAAGCCTCATGACGATCTATACACAGCCCATCGGCACCTCCGTCCTTCGGTCAGCTGTGACAGTCGCCTAGAAACTCCTTGTAGGCTTAGTATTCAAGTTGAAGAGAGGACGACACCCTGCAGCCTTCTTCCTGGTGGTTGGATGTTTGCTGTTCTTCGCAGAACTCAGTTTGTTGGCATACCCCCGTGAGAATTAGTATCCTAGAGTAGGAGACTGACTGCTATGAATATATCTTGTAAAGATATATTCACCAAATGAAAGCTTCAGCCTCGTGCTAGGAGAGAGTAGCACGGAGTAATAACTTGAGACAGAGACTCAAGTCTTGTGTAAAGAAACACGGAAACTCAAAGAGTTTTAGCAGAGAGATGGCTTAGCAGAGCGCTCTTCTTAGAGTGAGAATCATTCAAATTCGTAACCATTTAAGGTTGATGTGCAGTCCAATTTATAGAGGACTTTCTTAGGTATTTTGAATTTTTACCCGTTAGACACATAAATCCAGTCGTTAGACTCATGGAAGATGTTGTCCAATCGTAGCTCATGCCGTAGGTCTGCTCTGCTATGTTAGTGTACTATAGACTAACTTTGTGTTAGACTAAGTTTCAATCTGAGGAATCCAAGTTTGGATATCCTCGTATTGAATTTTACTTGGGCATGAATATGCCTAAGTCTGACCGAGCTTCAATGTCTTCGAATAGCTCGTGCTTTAAAGGTAGAGGTTCTTATACTGACTTCCCATAGTCAGTATGGTTGACCCTCATACTGACTATCCACAGTCAGTATGAAAAACGCGCTCATAGTGACTTCTCTTGGTCAGTATGGAAAACCCTCATACTAACTTCTCCCAGTCAGTACGGGAAAGCCCTCATACTGACTTCTCCTGGTCATTATGAAAGACCCTATACTGAGTTCCCTAACTCAGTTTTTGTTAAGGCTATGCTTGGTGCAAACCATGTTTCAAGGCGTGAAGTTATTTAGTTCTAGGTCTTCAGCCTAAGTTCTATTACAACTCAATCGATCCTATACAAGGATTACAGTTTTAGAACTCTAGAAACTGAACAAATGACTAAACTGGGTTTTGACATATCAAAACATTAAGTTAAGAGGGAACCTAATCTTTAGTTCCTAAAAATTTTCCCTTTTTTATATTGTCAAAACCACTTGAAGAGATAAAAAGAGAGCTTAGCATACCGAGTTTACAAAAACACTACTCAATATACGAGTCCCTTGAACTATCTTAGAACAAGAAGGTCTTCCCCCTAAATTGGAGAGACACTTCTTTTTAAAAGAAAACAAACTTTCATTTAATATCCACAATCAGAGAGTAATGAAGGTTAAAACAAAATTCAAGGTCAAAATAACCGCATAGTATCCATATCCAGAAAACCATAGACAATACGCAATCATAGATAGAAATAAAGATTTCATGGATGGGGAGGATTAGATGAAGATGGTTTAGATCAAGAGAGTTTCACCACGAGTTCTGCAAGAATGCTGTGTTGTTCCTGCCTTCTCTTCTCTTCAACCTCTTTTTTCAGCCTTTGTTCTTCCTTATCTTTCTGTCTCTGCTCTTCCCCCTTTGTGAAAATTTCAAGAAGGGTCGAGACAATGGTCCTTACAGAAGATTGATTTTCATCAGACAAGGTTACCGCTGTTTAAATCTTGCTTTAAGTGTGTCTATTTGATCCGGGATGTTGGCATGCAACTGATTTTGCAATGAAATGGGCACCGCATTGCCTCCAGAGATTTGAATTGAAGATTCGGTCACAGTGGATACTACTGCCAGAAGTCGGGCTCTCCTCTTCTATCCTGGTAAAATCAGCAACAACTTTTCTTCTATCTTCCATTTGCCTCAATTCTTCCTCCTTAGAAAGCGTCTGGCGTTCATCTTCGTCATCTTTGCGCTTAATTTCCTCCTCACTTAATCTTCTTTCTTCATCTCTTTGTCGTCAGATTTTTATTCTCCTTTACAATTGATTCCTCCTCAGAGTTACCTTAGCAATATGACCAATTTCTCACCACCGGATGTGATGTTGTGGATCAATTGAGTTAATCTGTCTGTGTTCAGTTGAACAGTAATCTGAGCGGACACTATCAACACTTGTTCCATAGCACGACAATCTTCCTCCGCATCGACCAGTTCTCTTTGTGCATTAGCAAGATATTATTTTATTTGCTCAGCTTCTACCTCTGTTGCTCGCAACAACTGAGTGAGCTCCTCCACCTTATGTCTCTTGGTATCCATAAGATTGCGAAAATAATCATAGTTCAGTGCAGGAGATGGTACCTGAGAGATCGGGATGATTAAGCTAGGAGCCTCATACACAAAATGATAGTTGGAAGGAGGTAGTCTATGCTTGCCTTGGCCATATTGCCACGGATCGTCAGTGTGCGCTCTGTAGGCTCGGATAGCTAACATCCTAAGCCATACAACTTGATCTATTATTTGCCATATTTCAGATTGGCCACTCCATTCATCGGCCCAGGCTTCTTCTATCCTCAAAAAGGTTAACCTAAGTCTAGCCATCATGATGGACAGATCTTCTACATTGAGTTCATGTCTGATCAGATCGAAACGCCTCCACCTTCGAAATTCCTTTCTTAGCACATCATAGGGAATAGAACATTCAAGCAAGATATTTGGATAGAGCAGAGTGATTTCTTCAGTAATTTTCTTTTCTATCCGTTGAGAGTTCTCTCCAGCCCAGGAAATGAGTCGAACATCATCGGTGTCAGTTGGATCAATTAGTGGACACCAGATCATGGGTCGTTGAGAGACGGACTCTGGATGAGGGAGACCATTAAAGGGAACCTTGCATCAGCAACTGGATTTAGCTTTTTTGTGTAGCTCCTTAGCATCCCGTGTATCCCAGGGATGTCTTCACCAGATTCCTTCAATGTCTTGCTCAAAATTAAGTTCTTCTATAAGTGCAAGATCGCATACTTCCTCAGCATCCAGTGAGCGGAAAGATAAAGCAAACTCACTTGAGGATGTGCTCACCACGTCATCTCTATTATCATGTTCAAGATCTTCAATGTGTTGCTCTGATTCATGTAGTGGGGACATAGGGTAGTCGGCATGAGTGGAGGTCTCTCCTTGCTCGATCATAGGACCCTTCCCTTTCTTGGGATCCCGTTCCATCACGGATTGTGACAGGTTGGATGGCTCTTGCTCACATTCTTGATTAAGCTAAAAAAGAAATGCATTCTCCTACAAATTGCTTTCGTGTTCCGCTCTCCCCTGCATGGCCTCTCTCTCTCTCTCTTTATATATATATATATATATATATAGGGAGCGGACTAGGTAAGAAAAAGTCCCATGTGAGAAAAAAGAATGAATTTTATCTGTTAAATTTAAATGAATCAATGGTTGATATAAAATCAAACAACAAGTGAAACACAATCAAGCGACATAATAATCAAGCAACAACAAAAACACAATCAAGCATTGCTTGATTGTGTTTTAATTGTTGCTTGATTGTGTTGGTCCCGAAATCAGAGTGCAAACTGTGCAGCGGAAGGTTTTGTATATGCAGCGGAAGCATAGAATAACAGTTGCACTGGTTTGTTTAAGCAGAGTATAGTCCTCATACTGACTTCTCTTGGGCACTATGGATAGACCTTAAACTGAGTGCTCAAACACAATTTTTGGTCAAGGCTAGGCGTGATGATAGTCAGTTCTCGAGCATCCTCCATTGCTCGGTCTTTAGCCTAAGTTCTATTACAACTTGATCGATCATATACAAGGATTACAGTTTAGAACTCTAGAAACTGGAAAAACTGACTAAGATGACTTACATTCTTTGACCCACCAAACATCAAAAGTAAGGAAGGATTACTCTAACAAAAATCCAAACAATTTTCCCCTTTTTGGTGAGGTCAAAGCCATCTGGAACCTAAGTTGATGAGGTGTGGATAACTTTAGAGTTTTTACAGTTTTGACAATTTGTCGCATAAACTCAGAAATGTTCCCCCTCAATATCAGCTCTGCAGCATCTTGAGCAAGGTCAACAACAATCTCCGCAGCATGTATTACAACATCCTTCTCTGATATATGCTAATTATTAAACTGATGAGGTGGTTGCTCTGCCTCAATTTTCTCATCCATCTCCTCTGAATGAGTCGATCTTGTCTCGTGTCTCTGCCCTTCACCACAATCTTGGAGCAATTTCTCTCCAATGATAACAAAACCCTCTTCTTCTTCTTCTTCTTCTTCTTCTTCTTCTACCAGATCAGCATTCACGAGAACATCCACAATGTGTCGAGCAGAGTGTTCTTGTTCTTGAAAGGTGATATGTCGTCTGGCAGAGGTTTCTCCCTCTCTCTCTCTTTGTATTTCTCATATATGTCCTCCTCCCACCCTCGCTTTCCTCGTACCAGGGGTTAGACCGACTCTGTCCGGGACCTATTTAGGACAGATATAGAAATATGACCACTATGAATCTGAATCTCTTGAATTGGTTGAGATTGAGTCTGAGATTGTTGAGAAGGTCCTTCATCTGCAAATGTTTTGACCAATCTTCTTCTTTTCCTTGCCCGATGAGAAGATTCCTCACCAAATCTTGTTAAATCTGGAAGATCCTCCATGACTTTCTGCAAGTGTTCTTCTTGTTGGGCAGCAGACTCAACCTCCTGTTCTTCTCCTTCATCACCATTATCATCGTCATCTTCTTCAATAGTCTCAGTGGGCTCACCCACTTCTGCCCTAAAATGGAATGAAATCAGTAGAAACCAGTGTTTCACCATCATCTACTACGAGTAGTAATATTTCTAATAGAAAACTGATCTTTAAACCAAAACCGACGCGGGTAGAGAACTGTCTCATTTCCTCTATTGTGGTTGTCCTTCAAGCATAATCCAGGAGCCTTTAAAAAATGAATGATGCCCAGTCACCTTTGACACCATCATCAACAACCATAAGAAGAGAAAATTTCTTCTTACTCATCTCCGAAAATGATCCCATTTCACACTGTAACATCCTAATAACAATGTCCGCAAGATATTTGTAGACTGAATCAAATTCATTCGTTTTATGATTTATCTTGAAGGGTGTGGTGATATCATCAAGCTTCCAGTTGATCCAATATTCTTCCATTATCTCCCGGAGTCATTTGATATCAACTCTTTGACGATAGAGATGAACCTTTGTTCCTCTATTTCTAAGATTGAAAATCTCCATGAGCAAGGTAGGGGAGACGGCAATTTTAGTACCTGCCACATGCGTGGTGAAGAATTTCTGGTGCTTGTCGATGATAGCATTCGCATAAAACTCCGCCACAAGGAATGGATGAAACCTTTTTGGACGGGATCATAGAAAGTAGGCCAACTTTTCCCTTAGGAGTTTGTGACCCAACTTCTTGATATCAGGGCAGTTATCCTTCAAGCCATTTACGTATAAGACTTTTTCTTTGGTCACTTGAGCCGCTCTCCTCTGTTTTGGTGAAAGCTTCTTGGGGTCCGAGTGAAAAAGTTTTACTACTTCTGAATATGGTCTATCAATGTATTCAAAAGGAGGTTGTTGCTCTTGGCCAGAAGTGTAAGTTTCTTTGGTTGGCGTCTGCGATGTTTTTGATTTCTTTGGAGCCGTGAATAATGATCTATGATTGGCAATAAATGAGGGAATATGTGTTGAAGGGTTGGATGCGAAGATAGATTTCTAGAAATGTGATGGTTTGAGAGCGTTTGAGAGGATGAAAATGGAAAAATAATAAAGTCTCTAAATGTCGATTTGACGAATGAATAAATACTCTAAGGGGTGTATCGAACGGTTATGAGTAAGGTAATGGACACAGAATCAATGGTTGGGACGAGCGGTCGATTGAGATAATTTGTGATTGATCTGACTTAAAAGGGTACCTTTCTACGTGGCATGGGCAGATTCATCGCTGCCTATTGGACAATAAATGCATCGTATCGGATACAATAGACTTTGGATTTTGAAATCCCGCATTTTAAACTTCTGAACTAACTACTAATCAGTTTCTAAATTGAGAGTGGGAACTCAGTTTAATTCTTCATCCGTTCTTCAAGAATATTCTAAGTGTCAAAACTAAAACTTGATGTTCTTCAACAAGTCAGTTGGAAACTTAGTTGAAGTAAGTTTCGACTTCTTTGGATGCCTCTGGTAACTATCTCTTCTGCTCTTGGCTAAGTGAAGATCTTTATACTGTGTTGCATAGACACCACTTGAAGGAGTATTCTTCAAAGATTGAATAAGTATGAAGTTTCATGCTGAGTGACATATCAAAACTGAGAGTTCAGTTTTATTCAGCTGTCGATCTTTCTTCAAGTTTATGAGCAAAACTTAGAGCTCGAACTCAGTTTTATTTAGCATTACGTCTTCTTCAATAAGGAACTCGTCGATCTCCAATAGACTAAGTTTGATGCAAAGCTCTTTGAATCTAGTCTCCAGTAGTGGTTTGGTGAAGATGTCGGCTAGTTGATCTTCAGTTCGGATGTACTTTACGGACACGTCCATCTTTTCGACATGATCTCTGATAAAGTGATGTCTTATGTCAATGTGCTTGGTTCTGGAATGGTGAACTGGGTTCTTTGTGATGCACATTGCACTATTATTATCACAATAGATAGGCATACACCCAGTTTAGACTTCATAGTCGAGCAACTATTGCTTGATCCAAAGCACCTGAGCACAACAGCTTGCAGCAGCGACATACTCAGCTTCGATTGTAGACATGGCGATTGAGTGATGTTTCTTGCCAAACCAACTTACAAGCTTGTGACCTAGGAACTGACATGTTCCACTTGTGCTATTTCTGTCGATTCTGCATCCTCCAAAATCTGAATAAGCATTTAGAGTAAGCTCGTCAGTTTTTGGATACCAAATACCTAGTGACTTTGTCCCTTTGAGGTATTTGACTATTCTTCTGGCAGCCTCAATGTGCGACTTCTTAGGATTGGCTTGAAACCTCGCACATACTCCAACTGAGTAGGAAATATCTGGTCTACTTGCAGTTAAGTATAGGAGTGACCCAATAATGTCTCTGTACATAGTTGGGTTGACTGCTTCGCCTTCTTCATCAAGATTAATTTGAGAAATTGGGCTCATCGGAATCCTCAAGGGCTTGATCTTCTCGGGGAAAAACTTGCTGATCAAGTCATTGGTGTATTTCTTCTGGTTAATGAAGATTCCTCCCTCGGACTGAATGACTTGAAGACCCAAAAAGTAAGTCAGTTTACCCATCATGCTCATCTGGAAGTTTCTTTGCATAAGTTGGGCAAACTTTTCACACATCTTCAAGTTTCTGCATTCGAATATAATATCATCGACATAGATCTGCATTAGAAGGATGTCTGACCCATCCTTATTCTGAACAGAGTTGTGTCGGTTTTGCATTTTCGGAAACCATTCTTGAGGAGAAACTGAGACAATGTCTCATACCAAGCTCTGGGTGTTTGCTTTAACCCATAGAGAGCCTTCCTCGGTTTGTAAACTTGATTTCCTTCTTCAAAGCCAGGGGGTTATACCACATATACTTCTTCTTTTAGCTCCTCATTTAGAAAGACACACTTCACATTTATCTGGAAAATTGTGAATTTGTTTTGATCAGTCTAAGCAAGGAAAAGTTGAATAGCTTCAAGTCTGGACACTGGAGAAAAAGTCTCATCGAAGTCAATCCTTTCACATTGAGCATACCCCTTTGCTACTAGACTTACTTTATTCCTTACTATATTCCCCATCTCGTCTCTCTTGTTCTTGAAGACCCATTTGGTGCCGATAACTGACTGATGATTTGGTCGATCCACCAAGTACCAAACTTCATTTCTTTTGAACTCAGCAAGCTCCTCTTGCATGGTGTCGATCCAGTCAGTTGACTTCAGAGCATCTCCGATCTTCGTAGGTTCCAATTCTTGAGAGATAAAACAAGTAAGCAGTGCGCTTCCTTGTCTCGTGCGAACTAAGTTGACAACATTATCTAGCAAGGCTTCCTCGGGATGGTTTCTCAACCATTTCCGCTTCTGGAGTTGGGTAACTTCAACAGGTTGAACGAATGCTCCAGGATGCTGATCATTGTGAAAATTACAGATTAATTATAATATAGTGAGCAAATAAATTTATAATAACTCGAAGGTTGTCAAACCCACAGGGATAGTGCAACGAGAATATTTCATATATTGGATATAGTTTATCAATTCTTTGTTTGAGAAATCTTAAATTGAGAGAGGGTTTTTATTTTCAATTTAGAAAAAGACTTTGGAATAAAACTAAACAATTAAAAGCACAGATCCTAGGGAATTCAACCAATCCAATTAACATGCATAATCAATCAATCCAAACCCAAATAAAAATTATGGTGGGGAATCTGATAAATTGAATTAATTCCTTGGCTGGGCAATTAAAATCTAGATTACTAGTGTGTGACTATCTCATCTCGGTCTCAAGAATACAAAACTAGTCAATCTCAATAAAGATATAGATTAAACGCTACAATCGAATCTTCTTTTTAGGAAAGAAAACAATTGTATCAAATTCTATCTTCCTATTGTTAATTATCTCCTCTCCTAAGAAAGAGTTTTTTCAGTTTTGTTGCCGGAGGTAGCTGCATTAGAGACTCAGCAGGTGTCATTGTTTAGCGGTCTCAAATTAACACTATAAACCTAATCCAATTTTCATCTCTCGATCCTTCAATTGAAAATAGATTTTAAGATCAAAACTATAGAAATTGAACCAAGTAATTAAGGGTTGGATTTAATTGAATTACAACATGCTAAAGAGGATGGTGAAAACCCTAGAACCTGTTAGGGTTTCTAGCCTAACATATTAAAAACACAAATTGCCTTCAACATAATAGAACTTACTTGAAACCTAAAGGAATAGGAATCTTAAACCCTTCAATGTCTTCGAATCCAAATCCAAAGCAACAATTAAAGGGAAATTGGAAATATAAAGTATTTTAATGTTGAGAATTAAAGGAGAAAAATATTGATAAAGATGATATAGATCCCCCAATTTTTGAGCTCCAAGGGTCTTATTTATAGAGGAGAAAATTGAATCTTCAAAAGGTAATGGGTGTTGAAAGGAAAATCTCCAAATAGAGCAAATTTCTTCCTTTTGTCTTCAGTGTCGCTCGATAGCGCGGGTGTCATCGACACATCCACCAAGTTGACGTGCCTGTCGAGCCTTCCTGTCGGTCGATCCTTATCCCCCGTGTTGGTCGACCGACACGAATGTCAATCATCAACTCGTGTGTTGCCCGAAACTCCTCCAGCCTTTTGGCTTCTTCTTGTCCTCTATGTCGGTCGACACACTTGCTGTCAATCGATACAGAGGTAATTTGGGCGGATTTTTCATCTTTTGATCAACTCTTCATCATTTCATCTCTTTTGGACCAAAAAACCCACAAAACTCGCATTGCAAGTGTAATATCCTCTATAAATGGCTTATGCTCAATTATTGACCTAAAACTAATGCAAATGCAAGAAACAATAAAGAAAACAATGTGATAAGTGAGGCAAAATACGAGCTTATTTACCCCCCCCTCCAACTTAAACACTTGATTGCCCTCAATCAACAAAAAAATGAATCAAATGTTCAAGAAGAAGAGAAGTGCAATGTGTCACAAGATTCATCACAATCAAACTCGAAAATCCAAATAACACCAACACTTTGAACGAATCAGAAAATCAATAAACCATTGAAGACTCATAAGGGAAGTGTTTCATTCATTCACTCAAGTGTTTAGGATAATATGAGATCACACAAGTCATGCAAATCAAGATCTCCCATAGGCTTGCAAATATTCTAATATCTCCACTGCAAATATGTGTACACAAGTCTAAGATCAAAAAAGAACTTTATTCAAGGTTGTAATGTAGAATTTTTAGAGAAAGGTAGGGAAATATATGATCAAGTGACTAAAATCAATTGAGTTGCGCACCTCAACCAATCTAAACCACCATCTATTGATATCCACCTATCTCCTATAATATTCAACATCAATCAAGGCTCTTTTATTCATTTTTTTCTTTCCTTTTCTCTTCTTTTTCACATATCCTTTTATACTTTAAACAATTTTTTATTATACATTTGAGCTTATAAGGATTAATAAACACAAACACACATTTTTTTTCATTTTTTCTAGAGCCCAACCTTTCTATTGTTTTCACCCTTGTAATAACATCTTATCTTCCTCACAATTATTCCTCCCTTATTCACCACCTTCTCTCATAGATAAGAGACAACCTGAACTTTTTCTTACTCATAGACAAGAAAGAAAACTAAAGGCTCAATGAGACTGACTAGGGATAAAACATTCAAAGAGACAGTGTATGGGATAAATAGGCTAAGCAAAGATGGCCTAAAATCACTTCCTAAACTTGTGCACACTAACAGTCTCGAAAAAGAAACAGAACAAGTTCTAGAGATACTCAATAATGCATACACACTCACAATTGAAATTAAAAGCTCAAAATCTCACACTTGGGACAACAATTTCTTCCATAGTAAACATCAAATCATCAACATCATGCCAATGCAAGTTTCAAAACAAGTAATCATGCGATTTTCTATATTCATAGGCATTCTCGACCACTATCACAATCAGTGCATACAAAAGTCGATCGATTCAAATCTTGCATTCTTGCTAGGGTTATCTTATAGCTGCGCAGATATACTCACAAAATCACAACTTATTCAAACCATGCAACAAAATCATGAAATTTTTTTTAAACTAGGCATAAATTTAAACTAATTAAAAGCATAAAATAAAATGGAAGAAATAGTTTCAACTCCAAGTCCTCCGCCCCCCCCCCCTCCCCAAACTTATTCAATCAACAAATGGAATAAGTTGGAAAATCAAACTAGGAGTGAAATTGTACCTCCATGTTGGTCTCAGACACCAACGTTTTATCCCCCGGAGGCTGCAGAACTCAAAAGACAGAAACTTGTGGTTGTTGGCACTCTGTGTCGATCAACAGGGGGCTCGTCGAGCAATACAGAGCCTTCCTGTTGACCGGAATGGTGGGTCGAAGTGTGCTCCGCCGAACCCAAATCAAAATTATGGTGGGGAATCTGATAAATTGAATTAATACCTAGGTTGGGCAATTAAAACCTAGATTACTAGTGTGTGACTATCTCCTCTCGGTCTCAAGAACACAAAACTAGCCAATCTCAATAAAGATATAGATTAAACCCTACAATCGAATCTTTTTTTAGGACAGAAAACAATTGTATCAAATTCTATCTTCGTATTGTTAATTATCTCCTCTCGATCTAAAATTTACAACTATAAACCTAATCCAATTTTTACCTCTCGATCCTTCAATTGAAAATAGATTTTAATATCAAAACCATATAATTTGAACCAAGTAATGAAGGGTTGGATTTAATTAAATTTCAACATGCTAAAGAGAATGGTGAAAAACCTAGAACCTGTTAGGGTTTCTAGCCTAACCTATTAAAAACACAAATTGCATTCAACATAATAGAACTTACTTGAATCATAAAGGAATAGGAATCTTAAACCCTTCAATGTCTTCGAATCCAAATCCGAAGCAACAATTAAAGGGAAATTGGAAATATAAAGTATTTTAATGTTTAAAATTAAAGGAGAAAAATAATGATAAAGATGATATAGATCCCCCAATTTTCAAGCTCCAAGGGTCGTATTTATAGAGGAGGAAATTAAATCTTCAAAAGGTAATGGGTCTTGAAAGGAAAATCTCCAAATAGAGCAAATTTCTGCCTTCTCTCTTCGGAGTCGCTCGACAGCCATTTTTGACCTCATAATCAAAATTGAGTTTCTCACAACCATTTTTGACCTCATAATCACCAAGTTCCAAGTCCTTTAAATTCTTGCGCACTAAATAGACTCATAAAAACCAACAGAGCATGTTACTTCCACAAGTCCAGTGGTCTTGTTAAGTACTCTGTATCCCTTGTATGAAGGGTGTCCACTTTGGGACTGAAAGTATTCAACTTAGACTTTCCATTGTTATGGATGTAACATGAAGAACCAAAAGTACAAAGATGAGCTAGAGAAGGCTTACGACCATTGAAGACTTCATACGGGGTTTTGTGATGGTGACTGTTGATAGCACTTCTATTCTTAGTATAGCACACCGTCATCAAGGCTTCTCCCCAGTAGCCTTCTCTTAAGTCAGCTTCAGCAAGCATAGTCCTGACTACCTCCTTGAGTGTTCTGTTTCTCCTTTCGACAAGACCATTCTGTTGGGGCGTTCTTGGAGCTGACTTCTCATGAGCAATTGCAGCATCAACACAGAAATCCATCAGAGGACCGTTGCAAAACTCAATTCCATTGTCAGATTTGATTCTCTTCACGGTGACTCCCATGTTGTTTTGCACTTGAATAATGAGCTCTAGAAGTTGAATCTTCAATTTGTCCTTGCTCTTCGCAGCCTCACCCATGTGTGTCTCGAGTAGTCATCTACCATAACGCGAATGAACATTTTCCTCCAATGGTAGGCGGCTTGACTGGTCCGAATAGATCCATATAAAGTAGCTCGAGGATCCTGTCTGTTGTGATGGTTTGATTTTTGAATGAAGCTCTGGTTCGCTTTCCCATCTTGCACGCTCTGCAGGCACCTTCTTCCTTCTTGAAACTGACTTGTGGTAGGCCTTTCAGAAGCTTATGTTTGGCTAAGTGTCTGATCGATTGGAAATTCAGATGGCTAAGTCTTTTATGCCATAGCCAGTTGACTCCTTCTTGGGATGAACTTATTGCAACAAGGAGCGTGTCAGGCTTCCTGCTCTCCCAATCCAAGAAGTAGAGACTACCCTTTTTTATACCTTTAAGCACAGTCTCCTTGGAGTCTTTGTCGTTGATCAAGCAATCTTCTTCGGCAAAGGTCACCTCATTGATAAGCTCATATTTATACTCACTTATCTATATTTTTCTCCATTGTTTCAATGCAATTAGTTTATGTTTTTACTTATTTCTGTGCATGATTGCAGGTATTTAGGGCTAAAAAGATGTGAAATGATGAAATAGTCGAGTTACACGAAGTTGTCACTTTGATTGACGCACGGAAAGTCGACCAAGTTGGAAGACGAAGCCAAAAACCCAAAGCAGGACCTCTGTGTCGATCGACGTGGTGCATGTCGATCGACACAGAGGTCGGAAGTCGATCGGAGGCAAGGCAGAAAAAGGAAGCTCGACATATGCAGGCATGTCGATCGACAGGCTCCCTGTCGATCGACATGAAGGACAAACAAGGGCAGATCGAGACGCTGCATGTGTGTCGATCAACAGGCTCCCTGTCGATTGACACAGAGGCTCGAGAATGAATTTTGTGCCTGTTTTGGCAGTTTTTGTTATTTTAGCCCAATACCCAAATTAGGTCTTTTTCTCTCCTCTATAAATAGGACTCATTAGGGCATGAATTTCAGAATTATTATCTTTGATTTTACACTTAGAATATTGTAACATTGGAGTTTTTCCAAGACATTCAAGGTTCCTATTTCAATTGCTAAGGTAATAATATGTTTGCTTTATTTCTAGTCATGTTTTGTGGCTAGAACCCTAACAGGTTCTAGAGCTATGTGTATTCTTATCTGATGCATGATTAATTGAAATCAACTCGAATAGCATGGTTTAATTCTTTGAGTTTAATTTAATAATCTAGATTTAAAGATGGATCGAGAGATGAATTTGAGTCTAGGTTTAATGTTATCAATTGAAGGACCGAGAGGTGAAGATTGTTAATAAGATGAGAGAATTAATTATATTTATTTTCTGTCTCGAAAGGAAGAAACTTGTATAGGAATTAATTAGATGATTATTGAGATTAACTAAATTGGTGTTCTTGAGACCGAGAGGATAAAGTCACTATTTAGTAATCTAAGATTTAATTGTCGGACCAAGGAATTTAATCCACTAAAATCTATTGTTTTCCCATTATTGAGTTGATAGATATTGCATGTTGATGATTAGAATATATGCCCTAGGATATGTGTTTTTCTTTAATTGTTTCAAAACCTTTATTTTCTCGCATTGTCATCTTTAATTTTCAAAACAAAATCCCTTTTCCAAAATCCTCAAACTTCTATGTTCTAGAAATTGTGGCTAGTACTTTGGGTAGTTCGTTGCACAGTCTCTGTGAGTTCGACCACCTTTGGGTGTAATTATAAATTTATTTGCTCACCGTTTCTAGCGGTCATCACTCATACCCAGATTGGATAAGCTGACTGACACTCAGCTGTTTGTAGTTGAGGTTGGTGACTAAGGGTACGTTGTTGATGGTGATTTCATTATACTATAAACATCCTTTGCCAATTACTCTTCCTTTTGAGTTATCTCCAAAACTGACTAGTGGTCCTTTTGACATCTTCAGTTTTGAAAGGAGATTTCTTTCACCGGTCATGTTGGCTGAACAGTGGAATCCATGATCTTTTCTTCTTTTTGAGCTGACCTTGGTGACTCTGTACCTGTAAAACTAATAAGGTTAGACTAAAGGTACCCGTGTTTCTGCAGGTCCTGCAGGGTTTATCTTATGGATCCAACTTTTGGGAGTCCATACTTGCTTCACCTTAAACCTAGTTGTCACAACTTCCTCTTCCTTTCTCTTCAGATAATTAATGTTATTTCTATGCATGTTTGAAGGAATGGAGTTGGTGTGGGAAACCTTGCCAGAAACTGAGTTTCTTGAAACCGAATCTCTAGGAACTGACTTCCTAGAAACTGACTTTCATGAAACTATGTTTTGGTTGGGTTCTCGGAAACCTAGTCCGGGGTGTAAAGTCTTCCTAGTCCTAAAAGTAGAAAAATGATTGGACTCAGACCTCATATAGGTGTCCTTCCTATATGGATATTTTCTCTTCTCATACAAGTTATGAGTAGGGAACCTCGGATTTCTAAAATCCAAAATGACCCTGACTTTCTGTAAAGTTCAGTTTTAGCTGCTGAGCTGGGTTTCCATGCATTAGGAACGTTCTTCTTCACCCACTTCTTAGGCATAGTGGGCTTCATCTCAGGTTTGTTTGACTAATATGTCAAAACCTTTTTAAGCTTGGGTACTGGAGTCAGTTTTGAAACCTTTCCCCCTTTATCCTGATTGGACACTAAGGAGTCTTTGTCCATACTGACTACTCCTCTACCTAACAGCTTGACTTCTAAACTAGAATCCTTCTTGAAGTGATGATTATAAATATTTCTAGTTTCAGAAGTTGATGCATGATTGCTCAAATTATATTTTGAAAAACCTTGTCCTGATTTGTCATATGGGTCTCTTTGTATACTTAGAACTTCTGAAACTTTGCTAGAACTAGAATAAAGAGAACAGATAAGCTTTTGATCACTAGCAATTTTTTTAGTTTTTGCGATTCACATTCTTCAGAAAGAGATTTAAAAGATTCAAGTAAAGTAGAATGCTCTTCTCTAAGCTTGGCTAGTTCATCACTTACTGACTTTGATCATTAGATCTCCTCAGTCAGTTTTGAAACTTTAAGTTTCAGTGAGGCATTTTTGCCAGCTAAAATATTTTTTTATTCATAAAATTTAGAAAACTCTATATTTAAAACTTCGAGGGTAACATCCTCTGAATCTGAGTAATAAGATTCATAGTCCTCTTCAATGCATGATACAGGAATAGAAACTGAGTTAGAAATGTGTACCAGGATTTGTGACTTAGCTTCATTTTCTTCCTTTTCTCCAAGTTTGGCCATCAGCACCAGGAAAACTTCCTCGACGGCCTCATCATCTGAAGTTTAGTAGCTATCATCATTATCCAAGATGTCTGGCACCTCAGTTCTGGAAAACATGGCCTTTGCAACTGCTCTGGAAGCTTTCTTCTTAAATACCCTCTTTAAGCGTTTCCTTTCCTCCTTGGAAACCAGTGGGCACTCATACTTGAGGTGATCTGGAGAGTTGCACTCAAAAACATGCTTTGGGAGGTCTCTCGCTGCACTTTAGTTCACTGGGTTGTGAACCTTCTTTCTTGGCATTGACTCTCTCAAGATGTCTTGTCAGCTTCCTCATTTGCTCCTCAAGCTCTTCAATTGAGCTCTCTTCCTCTTTTTTCTGGTGGGAAGGAGTTGGTGCTGACTTTGATGTAGACTTCTATCCAGATGATCTGTCAGCTTGATAAGGCTTTTGAGGCCTTCTCTTGATCTCCCTTTTTGTGAAAAAGGCTGCATCGTCCCATGGATGCGTGCTGACATTCCGCACTGCTTCATTCTTGTTTGCCATTTGTATGTCCCACACATGGGCTTGTAGCTGGACGAACACGTCCTTGGTCTTCATCTTGGAGAGATCATTCTCCTTCAAGCTAGTGGCTTTTACGAACCAATCCTCCTAGGGCATCTTGGAGAGAATCTTTGCGTTCATATCATCAATCTCATAAGTTCTCCCCAAGTTTTTAGCTCACAAATAATATCATTGAATCTAACTTCCATTGATTTAACATTTTCACCAGGAAGCATTTGAAATGATTCATACTTATCAACACAATTTTGAAGCTTGTTTCGCTTCATCTGTGCGGTCTCTTGGCAGAGTGTGCCAAGGAATTCCTACATTTTCTTGGCGTTGTTGAGCTCAAGAGCATCAACAACCAAAGGCTCTGGTAGGGATTGAAGAATAAGCTCCATGGCCACTGAATCGAGCTGAAAACGAACTATGTCGTCGTTCGTCCACTCCGCATAAGGTTTCTCCACTATCTCTTGACCCCCTGCTCCTCCGAGCTGAGTATGAACCTTGGTGATCTTTAGTGGTCCGGTAAATAGAACCTCAGCCATCTCTGGATGGACGTTCTTCAGCATTATCAACGAGTGCTTCTTCCATATCTCAAAGTTTTTTGATAAATACTTTGGAAGCTTTGAAATCTGTGCCATCTCTGCGTATCTAAGCTTGAAAACACACAAACAGAAACAAAGTGCAAAGAATAGAGATCTGGTCCTAAGCGACTCAACACAACCTTGGTCTGTAAGAACCTTGCGCGTGATACCACTTGTAGGTCCCGAAATCAGAGTTATGTGCAGCGGAAGGTTTGTATATGTAGCGGAAGCAAAAATAATAAACTTGCACTTGTTCAAATAAACAGATATAACTCAGTTTAGAGTGTATGAAGACTTAAACTTAGGTCTGCCGTTGTTAGGTCAGTTTCACAGAAAATACACTTCAATACTTGGACAAGTATTGGAGGTTACAAAAGTCAGTTTGTGAAACTAAACAAGACGGAGATATAAATAAAGGAGTAAAGAACACACGATATTTATAGTGGTTCGGATCTAAATATCCTACATCTAGGGGTGTAAATGAACCAAACTGTTCGTGAGCTACTCGGATCTCGACTCGATAAAAGCTCGTTCGAGTTCGTTTAGTGAAGCTCGTTTATTAAATGAACCAAACTTGAGCATCATAGTATTCGACTCGTGTGCTCGTGAGCAAGCTCGTTAGCTAAAATTAGTAAGAAATATAAAATAATTACTTTTATAAAAATAATATTTTTATGATTTAAGAGAAACAATAATGATAAATCTATCTAATAATGAAAAAAATTTAAAATTTGAGCATGAATATTATATTTTTTTGGAATAAATAACTTTTTCTTCAAAATAATAATGAAAATCTTAAATATATTCTAAATTTAGAAAGTTCGTTTAGGCTCGATAAAAACTCGATAACGTTCGTGAACATCAAAGTATTCGATAAAAAAGCTCGAAGCTCGACTCGAAATTAAACGAGTCAAACTTGAGCACGACACTACTCGACTCGACTCGGTTCGATTACACCCCTACCTACATCCACTCTTCAGACCCAAGGTCCGGATAATTCACTAGGTAAGTACAAGCATTCTTACGATCTATACACAGCCTGTCAGCGCCTCCGTCCTTCGGTCAGCTGTGGCACTCTCCTAGGAACTCCTTGTAGGCTTAGTCTTCAAGTTGAAGTGAGGACGACACCCCGCAGCCTTCTTCCTGGTGGTTGGATGTTTGTTGTTCTTCCCAGAACTCAGTTTGTTGGCATACGCCCGTGAGAATCAATATCCCAGAGTAGGAGACTGACTGCTATGAATATATCTTGTAAATATATATTCACCAAAGAAAAGCTTGAACCTCGTGCTAGGAGAGAGTAGCACGGAGTAATAACTTGAGTCAGGGACTCAAGTCTCGTGTAAAAAAACACGAAAACTTAGAGAGTTTTAGCAGAGAGAGTTTAGCAGAGCGCTCTTCTTAGAGTGAGAATCATTCAAATTCGTAACCGTTTAAGGTTGATGTGCAGTCCTATTTATAGAGGACTTTCTCCGGCATTTCGAATTTCTGCCCGTTAGACACATAAATCCAGTCGTTAGACTCATGGAAGATGTTGTCCGATTGTAGTCCATGTCGTAGGTCTGCTTAGCTATGTCAGTGTACTATACACTAACTTTGTGTTAGACTAAGCCTCAGTCTGAGGAATCCAAGTTTGGATATCGTCTTACTGACTTTTACTTGGGCATGAATATGCCGAAGTCTGACCAAACTTTGATATCTTCGAATAGCTCGTGCTTTAAAGGTAGAGGCTCTTATACTGACTTCCCAAGGTCAGTATAGCTAGCCCTCACACTGACTTCCTATAGTCAGTATGGTTGACCCTCATACGGACTGCCCACAGTCAGTATGGAAAACGCCATCATACTGACTTCTCCTGGTCAGTATGGAAAACCTTTACACTGACTCCTCCTAGTCAGTACGGGAAAGCCCTCATACTAACTTCTCCCGGTTAGTATGGAAGATGCTATATTGAGTTCCCCAACTCAGTTTTGGTCAAGGCTATACTTGGTGAAAACCAAGTTTCAAGGCGTGCAGTTCTTCGGTTCTCGAGCATCTCCATGCTCGGTCTTCAACTTAAATTCTATTACAACTCAATCGATCCTATACAAGGATTACAGTTTTAGAACTCTAGAAACTGAAAAACTGACTAAACTAAGTTTTGGCATATCAAAACATTAAGTTAAAAGGGAACCTAATCTTTAGTTTCTAACATTAATTAATATTTTTGTTGTACATTTAAGTTTACTCTCAAAAATCAGGACTAATACAAATATAGTAAAATAAACCTCACTATTCTCACATAATTAAAGATTTATTTAATTACTTATCATCCCATTTATTAATATTTGGCATTACTATATATGCATGACAGATAGAAGAGTGATGATTTTAGCCTCGATTTGATGATATATTTGTATTTAATTTGAGCAATTAATTGGCTATGAAGCAACTTCAATGGCTGAGCTTAAAAGTTAAGAAGATGGCAAGCTGAGTAGATTTCTGATGAACAAGTGGGATTTATTTATTTATTTATTTTTCAAAATTAGAGGCCAAGATTCTAACAATTGCTCGTCATCATTAATTATTTCAAGTGGAGATTGTCATTATTCGATGATTAAGGTTGTCTTAATCAAATAATTACATGCTATTTCCCTCAACTTAATCATTTCAATCGACATACATTTATGGTAATTAAATATGTCAATTTTCGGCTAAAAATGTCAATTAAGCCTACTAGTTGATTCCATTAAACCGAATTAAAAACGGGTTAATGATTAAAATATTTTGCTCCAAAAAACTCTAACTCAAATAGACTCTCCTAATAATTTGAGGTTCAATAGGGTTGAGCTTGAAAATTAATAAATTAACTTGATTAATTAGTTTGAATTTTTTTTATTAATTTTTTTGTTCATAGTTATATTAACAAAATTTATCTCTAATATTTAAGATTATATTTTTTGTTAGATGCTCGGAATTTATGAGGTGTTAGTTTATAAGAATACTTAATAGAAATATAAAATAAATAACACAAATAACTGAAGTAAATAGGAAACTTTAATTGCTAGTAGAATCGAAATGCTTGAATGCTTTTATTGTTGTATTTAGTTGTCGAATTCAATGTGTCTATTATAAAAAATGCAAAACTTATTTATAGAAATCCAATTGAGCGAGTGTCTTTTTGTTGATAGTTGCGTTATTTCGGCCGAATAGGTGGCTCAAATAGTCATGCCCGTTGGATTGAGCTGCTTTGACTGGTGTTTCATTAGCTTGCTGGTTCGAGCTGTCTTTTGAGTAGCTCGAGCATTTCCCGAGCTCGGCAACAATTTCTCGGACATTTCCAGAGCTCGGCAACAATAGCTCGACTGAAAGTTTATAAAGTTCGAACTAGGTTCCTTGCTCTGGATTAAATCTTTATGGGCTTGGGCTTTTTCCGTGATGGACTCCAAAACAGTCCTGCTCGTTTTTTGGGTCATAACATTTTTAATTATGTCTCAAGTTATATAGATGTATTTAGTTCAACAAATTTATAATAAATAACTAAATTCTTAAAAGTTATTTAATCATAAATTTAAAATATTGATTAAATTAAAAACTAATATATTTGTTATATTTAAATTGATGAATATATGATGTTTGAGTTGTGTTTTAAATTCTTTATGAAAGAGAATAATTATTTCAAATATTCGCTATTATTTAGAAGATTAAAAGAGAGTGAATATATTTATTGACATAAAAAATATTATGACTATGAATACATAAAATTTATTTGTAAATTCCTTGGCTTGATGAGGTAACCCAAGAACTAAAGGGTTGGAACAAAATAATCTTTCTTTGAAGAAGTAATGAATATTTTAAAATTATTCATATTTAGAAAGTTTGTTTATGTTCGATTAACGCTCGATTGAGTTCGCAAATTTTTAATTATTCAACTAAAAAATTTGAAACTCGACTCAAATATAAATTAATTAAACTTAAACAGGACACTATTTAGCTGGACTCAGCTCTGAACCGATTACAACATAGGATTTGCAGTTCATTTTTGTTTATTCACTGATTTTTGTATCGAAAAAAAAAAAAAACAAATCTTAAACAACTTTTACTTATGCAATAACACTAACTAAAGTGGTAAAATGGGGCGGCCCACCAAGGCTGAGGCTGACCCAGATACCAAGATGGTTTCAAAATTAATGGGCCGGTTCAAGGTTTTCAATTGGGCCCAAATGAGGCCCAACACGAGGATTGACTGAATAGTGGGCTATAATTGGACTAGATTAGTGAGCTTCAAAAAATGGCTTCTATTTATATTTTAAATTTTAAATAAATAGAGGTGACTTTTAGTGGGAGTGTTTAATTTAAATCTTATAATATGATTTAATTTTTAATTTTTCTTTGTGTTTATCAAAGAGTGCGAACAAGATGCTTTCATTGTTTTTCAATTTCTTTGTATTGAAGTTTATAACCAATGTGAGATAATTCTTATATTTTATATTTGGTTTTACTTATTTGTTTATTTATATTTATTTCCTCCAATTCATACCCGATACGTGAATATTATAGTTTTTTGTACATTTTTTAAGGTATTATATTTTAAGAGTTTGGTTGAATATTGTTGCACTATGTTGCCCAATCAAGAACCTAAATTATAGTCGGAGGAAAAATTTGATAACTTTTTGTGAGTAAAAATAACATCCAAACTTAACCAGCGATATATTTTATATTTGGAAAGGTTTTGGGTTAGGCAGGCCTAAACGATTTAGGCGTGTTTTATCCATTAACCCAAGCCCAAACCCATATAATATATTCTAATTGGGGATTAATAAATCCTATTTGGAATGGGTCAACCCATTTGGGTAAGATAAAACCCGCCTAAACCGTTTAGGTCTGCCTAACGCAAGTTTTTGCCTTTATATTTAGGCGTGTGGTCATACCCGAGTTGGAGCTCGATAAAAAATTCTGAAGCTCAAACTTGACTGAGCTAAAATTTTAAAGTTCGAGCTCAATTCAGCTCCATTTTTAATTATTTTATTTTTAATAAAAAAATTAAATTATTTATAATTAAATATTAAATATATGAATTAAAAATTGAAGTATATATTTTAAGCTCATTAACCTAGCTCGAATAAATTCGATTCAGGCTCAATTTAAGCTTGAGCTCAATGACTATTCGAATAACTTAAGCTCGACTAATACTAAGCTTATTTCAAAAACAAAAAAAAAAATCGATCTCGAATATCTCACAAGTCAACTTAACTCGTGCTCATCTCTAATTATATTAATTGATGTTATCGCACCTTATTCCGTTGGTAATAATCGTTGCCCTCATCACACATAGATTAGCATTTCATAAAAAACTATATATATTTCATTGGCTTCAAAATCCCAATAGCAGCAGAGTTATTAATCACTTTTGCAGGAACAAAAAGCTACAAAGTAAGATCAACATTTAGTAGATGAACAAACAAGCTTCACAGTTATTAGGTGGTGCGGATGATGTTGATATCGAAAAAGATAGTAGTGCATGTTATTTTGGGACGAATGAGCTTGAACACACAAGTATCCACATTCTTGAGGGCGTTGGATGCATGGAAATGACGCCACCCTGCATGCATTCGCAGCCGTAATCCATGGCTTGCAACCTCCAGTCTCACCTTCCATGCTAGCCCCCTTGGATCTCTCAAACACACTCTTTTCTGTGTCCCCAGATTGTTCGACCTCATAAATTCTGTCGGGATGTTATGAATTTTCACATTTGTTATTAATTATATCATATATATATAATATATATATACCAACAGCCAGGTAGTTAGCATGCATGTGTCACGGAGTGACAGTTTTGGCCCCAGATCTTCGGTCTCGGTTGATCCCATGTGTGTTGGCCCCTTAATTCAGAGCGTGATCACAATCTATTAATGCCTATTTGGTGCATGGAGGTACATGTTCTACCCCTATATTTCCTATCGGTCCTTGAATGTTCGGCTTGTTGTGCATATGGAACAGCTGATCTCCGTGAGAATTGGGGTGCCGAACTGGTCATCCGTTGGACCGTTACACATGGTATCAGAGCGGACTCGGCGATGTTGGACCTAGGCTCTCGAGATGGCACTCCAAGGGAGTGAGGGGCCATGTTGCGCACTTAGAAAGATGAAGGTGGCAATGAAAAGACAGACGAGCGGTGTCCAGGTGGGGACAACTCCCAAAGGGAAGGGAGGTGTTTGCGGCTGTTACTGGACAAAGAGAGTTTGGTTCGTGCGGGTAACACGCCGAGTACGGTCACGGGCAAACAAAGAAAAAGAATCAACAAGTGATATTCCAATGGTGGTCGGAGACGTCGGGTGCCGAACGGGGGCACGAATGGGGTGACTGGACACGAGTGTGTGGGCAAACCATACTACATTGGGCGAGTGCTTGTGAGAGCAAGGAAGTGACGTTGGTACCCTTAAACTGTGCACGCGACGAGGGCGTCGCGAGAATCAGTGGGGCAGAATGTCATGGAGTGACAGTTTTGGCCCCAGATCCTCGGTCTCGGTCGATCCCATGTGTGTTGGCCCCTTAATTAGTTCCAAGTGTATTCACAATCGGCTAATGCCTATTTGGTGCATGTAGGTACATGTTCTACCCCTATATTTGGTGAGTGTTCGGCTTGTTGTGCATATGGGATGGCTGATCTCCGTGAGAATCGGGGGTGCTGGACGGGTCATTCGCTGGACCCGTTACACATGCATGCATGATGAACATAATATAAATTGGTTGAAGTTCATGCATGCATGATGAACATATATAAATTGGTTGAAGTTCATGAACTCACCACTTTGCCGGCCTGGGTAGCACAAGTAGGCACCATCGACTTCAAGAAATAAGGGGCAGTGCTCGCCTTCTTCGTCTCAAGGCCGAACTCCTTTTTGCAGGCTCTCGAATTAAACACATAGACTTTCAAGTGCAGTGGGTTCGAACACAAGGAAATCTCCGATAGTCCAGAAGTGGCGGTGGATGAACTCAGGCCATCCTTGTTTCAAACAAATGAAATCATTTTCCCTGTTAATGCGCATACCTATTTCCCATTTTCCTACACAGCTTTCTAAAATCACTTTGTTTGAGATGCATCCATCCAGCTCCTTGCAAACCACGGGAGGCAAGTTCTGCCAAATCCACACAGTTTTTTTTTACTCCTACTTTTTTTGCAGCCAAATCACAACATAGAAAACAAGCAGTCGTTGTATTATCATTTCTGTTTATGAGAAAACTGTCTAAAACCCAGCACGAATTTATAATTTATTTTTTCATGCTGCCCAAAATCTCACAGAGTAGTCAAAAGTGTTCAGCATTAAAGAAAAATAAGAGGTAGCAGAAGCAGAATTAGAGCAAGAAATGAAGGGAGATATACTGACCTGTTTTTTTATGGAAATCAGACATCATGACCTTGAAAAAACGCCTTGCAAGTGGCGACTGCTTGTATCCATTGCTAAATTAAACGCAGAAGGAGAGTTGTATTTTAAACGCAGAGTAGTAGCTAACATGAAGATGAAGCCGCAAATTTATAATATTCTTTTCCGACTTTTCGTATTCCCATTTTATTTTTGTTTATTCTTTATTATATTTTGCAAATAAAATTAAATACTCTTTCCGTCCTATTTATTTGGTCTATTTTAACTTGCACGAATATCAAAACTCATTTATGAATATATTACATATTTGAACAAATTTTCTGAATTACCCTTATTTAGCAATAACTATTAATAATAACTTTATTAATTTAATTGTGTTTAATTTATAAGGATAAATTTGTAAATACATGCAAAAAATAATACTAAATTTAGATAATGGATCATATAAATGAGACACTCAAAAAAAAAAAATATAGACCAAATAATCGAGACGGAGGGAGTATCCATCTAAAAGATAGAATTTAATACATATATTCTCTTATGAATTTCTAGTCAGATATTAACTGTATCCGTTTTTTTTATTGGTATTCAATTCTCTAGAAAATTGCACTTATCATTTAATTTCAATTATCTTTTATTATCGAGGGTCTTGAGATATATTCATATCTTGTATATCACATTAGAGAATATCTTTTATATCTTTTGTAATTATCCTAGATTAGATTTGTTTTCTTCTCTATATATACCTCTTTGTACATTGTAAATCATTGAGTGAAATAAAAGATTCAATTCTCTACATGGTATCAGCCAAACCTTGGCAAAACCCTAGTTTTTGAGAATCACGTTCTCCTTTCCTCCAGAATTTTTTTTTTCTCGTCGCTCATCATGGCCGCAGCCGCTCCCGCCGATCTTGGCGAGTTGTCGTCCCTTCCTTTATCGATGATGATACATATGGTGACAATAAAACTCACCTCTTCCAATTACCTATTATGGCATGCCCAACTCGAGCCTTTACCGATCACGCAGAATTTCCTTCCCTATCTGGATGGTTCGCTGGCTGCTCCTTCGCCAACCATCACTTTGGATGCCGGTGTTGTTTCTCCCAATCCAGAATATTCAAAGTGGTACTCTCGTGATCAACTGATCAAGTTGTTCCTTGTTTCCACCTTGACAGAAGAGTCTATGGCAATCATTATTGGTTGTTCAACCTCTCACGATGTGTGGACAACCCTCTCTCGTTCGTTCAGTCATCGCTCGAAGGCTCGCGAATTGAGTTTAAAGGATGATTTGCTATCCATGAAGCAAGGCGATCTTCCCGTTGCAGATTTCGGCTGTTGCTTCAAGCACCTATGCGATTAGCTTTCCGCTATCGGCCGTCCGATAGACTCGTCGGACAAATCTCACTGGTTTCTACGAGGTTTGGGGTCGAATTTTTCTAACTTTACCGCTGCTCAGATGGCACAGGAACCCCTTCCGAACTTCGACACTCTCCTCGCTCGCGCGCTCAGCCATAAATTATTTTTGAAATCTGCTGATTCTGCTACCTCGACATCTGTCGTCGCCTTCCATGCTTCATCGACTTCTCGTGATTCTGGTTCCAACAAAAATCAGTCTCGTGGTCGTGGTAAGTCTAAGGGCGGAAATAAAAAGCGTCGTTAGCCCTGGTGTTATTTTGTCGTCAGACAGATCATGATGCCTTTGATTGCCCAAAGTGCTTCGAAAAATCTTTTGTCCGTGGTTCATACACTCCACATACGGCTCAACTCGCCGAGGCTTTCTCCGTAAATTGCTCTGTTTCTCCAGATTCTGTATCAGATTGGTACTTGGATACAGGCGCTACTGCTCATATATCGAACGATGTCTCTACCCTGGATAATGTCTCTGACTATTCTGGCCCCGATCATGTTGCGGTCGGTAATGGTGACTATCTTCGCATTACCCACACGGGTTCCTTTCGGCTTTCTCCTTACTTATCACTTAATAATGTTCTTGTTGTTCCTGATATTACTAAGAACTTATTATCTGTCACTCGACTCACTCATGACTTTCCGGTTAATGTCTTATTCACTGATGTGCAGTTCACAATCCAAGCTCGGGACAACGGAAAGATACTCGCAACGGGCGTGCGTAGTGTCGGCCTTCACTGCCCTAGCTCAAACCTGTCATCCACACGCCACTTTTGATACTTGGCATTCCCGGCTCGGTCATCCTGTTGCTCGTACAATACATCTCCTTCGTAGTCAACATCACCTTGGTACTTCTAGTTCATCTTCTACCATTTGTACATCCTATCAATTAGCCAAGAGCTCTCATTTACCTTTTCCATTTTCTGAAAGTCGATCGAGTCATGTCCTAGAACTTGTTCATTGTGATCTTTGGGGTCAGTCCCCCATCAATTCTACTTTCGGTTTTCGCTACTATGCTATTTTTATAGATGATTTTTCTCGGTTCACTTGGTTCTATGCGAGCTAAATCTGATTTCTTTTATATTTTCTTACATTTTCATTCGTTTGTTGAAAATCAATTTTCCAACAACATTAAGAAATTTCAAAGCGATGGTGGTACTGAATTTACTAACTCACGTCTCAAATCCCACTTTCAAAAATCCGGCATCCATCATCTTATTTCCTGTCCGTACACACCTTCTCAAAACGGACGAGTCGAGAGGAAACATCATCATATCACTGAGATGGGACTCTCCCTACTTTTTCATTCGGTCGTCCCTATATCACTTTGGGTCGAAGCTTTCAGCACGGTCGTCTACATTATAAATCACCTACCCTCCCCTCTCTTACAAAATAAATCTCCTCATGAATTACTCTTCCATACACCCCCTTCGTTCGACGCCTTCTGAATTTTTGGATGTCGCGTTTTTCCCTACCTTCATGACTACAATAAACACAAGCTCCAACCACGTAGCATTCCCTGTGTCTTCATAGGATATAGTTCTCATCATAAAGGTTTCCGCTGTTTAGACCCAGTATCTTCTCGAGTCTACATTACTCGTCATGCTAGGTTTGACGAATCGTGTTTTCCTTTCGCCAAAATTTCCATCTCTACTTCCTTATCTACACTTGACCTCACTTTATTTCTCGGCGGCTCTGATATTCCATCAGTCTCCTCCCCTGATATTCAGCCTCGAGTCCAGCCCTCGTCCACCACCCCGTGCGTCATATGCACGTTGCTGCTCCCGCTCCTCCTCCATCGCCCCAACCAGCTCAGCATCAACCCGAACCTCTCCATCCACCACCACAAAATGACCCTAACCAAGCCCCAATTGTTCAGCCCCAGCCGGATCCTCAACACGATCGACATCCCATGCAGACACGCGCCAAAGCCGGTATTTTTAAACCTCGTTATCCTATTGACACTAACTTGGTTTCTGCTTATTATGTCTCTACAGCATTACCTGAACCGTGCGGGATTAAAACCGCACTTAAGGTTCCGGAATGGACAAATGCCATGAAGGATGAGATGGTAGCTCTTCGCGCAAATAACACTTGGGTCCTGGTTCCGCAGCCGCAGAACACAAATGTGGTGGGTTCTAAATGGGTGTATCACACCAAATTATTAGCTGATGGTTATGTTGATCGCTACAAAGCGCGTTTGGTCGCTCAAGGGTTTAGCCAAGTCCCTGGGTTCGATTTCACTCACACATTCAGTCCTGTAGTCAAGGCCTCGACAGTTCGAATTGTTTTATCTATTGCCGTAATGAACTCTTGGCCGCTACATCAGCTGGATGTCAAAAACGTCTTCCTCAATGGGGTTTTGTCCACTCCGGTTTTCATGGAACAACCCCCGGGATTCGTTGATTCACGTCATCCATCTTATGTTTGCAGGCTTCACAAAGCTATTTATGGTCTTCGTCAAGCTCCTCTTGCTTGGTACCAGCAATTTCGACAGTTTCTATTGTCTCTGGGTTTTCTCTGCAGCAATGCTGACACCTCCTTGTTTGTCCTCATCGTCAGTCGATCACTATCTATCTTTTAGTTTATGTTGACGACATAATCATCACCGGAAACAACTCTCATGTGCTGGCTTCTCTTATGTCTCGCCTCAACTCGAAATTTTCTACAAAAAATCTAAGTCGTCTAGGTTACTTTCTCGGTCTGGAAGCCTCTTATGCCGACGACAAGTTGATCCTTACTCAAACAAAGTATGCTCTGGATATTCTAAAACGATCTGATATGATTCACGCAAAGCCGATTTCTACACCTCTCGCTCCGGGCATAACGTTTGTGAAAGATGGATCACCGTTCGATGATCCTACACTATATCGGTCTCTCCTCGGTGCTCTGCAATATCTTACTATCACGCGTCCGAATCTTGCGTACTCTGTCAACACACTAAGTCAGTTCCAGCAGGCCCCGACAATCGAGCACTTCCAAGCAGTGAAAAGAGTGCTCCAATATCTCAAAGGAACAGTGCACTATGGTCTCACTTTCACCACCGGCCCTATTAATTTGGTTACGCCGATGCAGACTGGGCTCGTTGTCCGGATACACGACGTTCTAACTACGGCTATTCCATCTTTCTTGGACCAAATGTTATATCTTGGAGCGCCAAAAAGCAGCCTATGGTATCTCGTTCGAGCTGTGAGTCAGAATATCGCGCCATCACGATGCATCAGAACTTCTTTGGGTCGTAAACTTGCTACGTGACTTACACGTAAATTTAACATCTCCACCGACTATATTCTCGGACAACTCCAGTGCTTTATTCTTAACACAAAATCATATATCCCACAAGCGCGCAAAGCACATCGATATTGATTATCATTTTGTTCGGGAACTAGTTATCTCAAGTCGACTTCAGACAAAGTTTGTCTCTTCAGAGGATCAAATTGCGGACATATTCACTAAGAGCTTGCCTCGGCCCTTGTTCGAGTATTTCTGTTCCAAGCTTCGACTACATTCACCTTCGCTTGAGGGGGGGTCTTGAGATATATTCATATCTTGTATATCACATTAGAGAATATCTTTTATATCTTTTTCAATTATCCTAGATTAGATTTGTTTTCTTCTCTATATATACCTCTTTGTACATTGTAAATCATTGAGTGAAATAAAAGATTCAATTCTCTACAGAGGGCTATAGTATAATTAAATATATTGTGAATATGAAATTTTATTAAAGGAATGATTCTCTTTCTCTACTATAATTTTTATAAGTTCCATAATGTTAAGAGAGAAATATTTGAGAGAAATATATTTTTATCATTCAATTTACTTGCTTTTACAGAGGAACGATATTCACATATATATACAGTTGTCCTCTCTTTCTAACTGTGTAACAAATAAAAGAATTCTCTAGAACTAGATCTAACAACCTCACATTTAGAATTCATACGATTACACAGTTTCTACACAACTTCTAGAAACTATTCACATTGCAAGATAATTTCACGTGCGATGCATGACGAGTCAAAACGTGCGTGATGCATGGCAAGCTCGCAGAGAACTCTAACACATAATTATAATTCAATTTTTTTTCACTTGGATTCTGTATTGTGAACGATATTCAGGAAAATATCTCCAAAGATATGGGTCTTTGTTGGGAATTATCCCTAAAATCTCCCTTAGGACTTATTTGTAAAAGGTTTTGTTGGATCAAACCTTATTTAGTTGGTCGATCATTTGCTGAAATCTAGAGAGTCTAACATAACTTGTAAAGTCCTGTATAAGTTATACATTGAGTTGTAATAGACTAGTATGCTGAGAAGATTTCCTAGCAGACACAAAGCAGTTGATGTCAACAGTCTACTCGCAAT
>JAPKLW010000486.1:387135-400975 GCA_026898455.1 Plectranthus barbatus
GAGGTATTTGCTCAGTTGAAATCTCATGAATTTATAATACAACAGTCAAAGAAAAATGAAGCTGCAGTAGTACAATCCGCTGCTAGCTCAGATGATGTAGCCTATTTTGTCAAAAAGGATTTCAATAAGTTTAAACAAAAGAAACCATTTTACAATCAAGAAAGATCTGTTTCTATAACCCAATCAAAGGAGGTTGCTACAACCTCTGGCTCTCAGTCTACTGATCTTAAGATCGGTGAACTAGAAGAACAGATGAAGAAACTTCAGAAGATGCTGATGGAGGCTAAAGGCGAGAAGGAAGCAAAAGAGACTCAGCAGTCACCTTCTCATGCCCGCTCAGCAGAGCGAAAGCCTAGGACTTGTTTTGAGTGTGGATCTCCAGACCACTTGAAACATGACTGTCCGAAAGTCAGTAGAGAAGAAAGGGAGCGGCTGAAACAAAGATTTGAAAGACGTGCAGGCAATGCAGTCAAAAGAGCGCTCCTAACCAGGACAGAAACTCAGGACATTCCTGAAAATGATGAGGAGTATTACCTATCCTCAGAGGAAGAAGATGAAGAAGCCATGCTAGTTCTGATGGCAGACGTCGAGGAAGATCAATTTGCTGATGCAGATGCTGATCAGAATGCTGAAACGGCTCTAGCAGCCGAGAACACCGAGGTAACTTCAATAAAAATCCCTAGATTTGTAACATTTGATGATTGCGAGAATCTCACTTTAGATTCTGAGAAAGACTGTCTCACGAAGCTAAGTGAAGAATTCTCTAAAATGTATGAAATTAAAAACATCATTGTAGGAGAAAACACCTCACTGAAGTTAAAAGTTTCAAATTTGACCGAGGAAGTCGAAAGACTAAGGTCTGCAAGTGAGGAACTTGCAAAAATAAAAGCCGAATTTTCAATACTTTCTGAAAATTTCAAAATTCTTGAAAAGAAAACATTTTACTGAAAAATAAACCAAAAGAAAATTGCATTTGTACCTACACGACTAGTCAAGCTATTTTGAATGCTGCAATTAATCAACAAAGGCACTACAAAGATAGAGCTGGTGTTGGTTTTGATCGCTATGATAAAGGAAAATCTTCTAAGCAGAAGATTACTCAGTTTATCTTAGCTGGAAAATTCATCCTTGGAGAAAAACTGAAAGAAAAGGAATTTGCTGAAATATTCATTAGCGATTCTGTGAAACCTCAGCAGAATGCTAGGACATCTGCTAGGGAACCTCAGCAGAGGTACGATATACCCCAGCAGAATCCTAGAATATATGCTAGGGAATCACAGCAGAGGTACGTTCTACCTAAGCAGAATGCTCGAGTGTCTGCTATGAAGCCTCAACAGAGGAATAATAAATTCAAGCAGAATACGAGAACATATGCTTCACAATCAAGATCAGTAGAACCTAGAAGGATTGCCGAGCAGTATGCATCTACTGCCAGGACAGCAAGATCTTCATTTCATACAAGCAAGCATGTTAATTACAATGCTGTAAAGCCCCCTCATAATGCATATACACCACATAGGCAGAACACCTATGTAAGGCCTAAGTCCAAAACAAATTTTCTCAAAAGTACAATGAAGGCACAACACACTACCACACCTCATCCTCAATCTAAGTATGCAAGATTTACTTATCCTAAGGTTGAGAAAGGTATAAAGAGTGATGTCAAGAAGAAAATTTTGAAGATCACTCAAATGTGGGTTCCAAAAGGAACAATGACACTTGCTAATCCTGCAGGCCCCGAGACTAAACGGGTACCTAAATCCTTATCTTAATTGTCTTGCAGAAGAAGAATCCACGAGTGAAGGAGTCAAGATCTCCAGATGAATGGATTCTTGATAGTGGCTGCTCAGGGCACATGACTGGACGAGCAGACTTATTTTCAGATTTACAAAGCGTCCATGGATCCTCAGTTATTTTCGGTGATAACAGCAGAGGAAGAGTCATTGGAAGAGGATGTGTAGAACAAGATGGAATTCGAATTGTTAATGCTGCTCTTGTTTCAAACCTTAAACATAACTTAATGAGCATAAGCCAGTTATGTGAAAATGGATATAATGTGTATTTCATTAACTCTGGTTGTGATATTGTTGATAAGGTTACAGGTGAAGGAAAGCTTAGAGGCATCTGCAAGGGTGGACTATATGTGGTTGATTGGCAAAGTGGTCAACAGGATTCTTGCTTCGTGGCATTTAACAAAGAAGAGACAAGTTGGCTATGGCATAAAAGATTAAATCACTTGAACTTCAAGACGATCAATCATCTAGCCAAACACAAACTAGTTGAAGGACTGCCTGCTAGTTGAAGGACTGCCTGCTGAATCTTTCCGGAAGGAAGGAGTGTGCAAAGCGTGTCAACAAGGCAAACAAACAAAGGCATCCTTCAAATCAAATCCAGAAAAGGATATCTCAGGGAGAATTCTTGAACTCCTACACATGGATCTATTTGGTCCTGTCACACCACCCACAGTTAATAAGAAAATATATACGCTTGTGGTTATTGATGATTTCTCCAGGTATATGTGGGTTCAACTATTAAAGACTAAAGACGAAGTAAAGATCCTACTACCTGAACTGATCCTCAAAGAACAAAACAACAAGGAAGTTACAGTTAAAAGGATTAGATCAGATAATGGAACGGAATTCTGTAATGGAATTCTGATGGACTTTTGTGCTGATGCTGGAATTCATCATGAGAAGTCCACTGCTAGAACTCCACAGCAAAATGGACTAGCAGAACGTAGAAACAGAACACTGAAGGAAGCAGCACGGTCCATGCTTGCTGATTCAGGACTCAGTGGAAAGTACTGGGGAGAGGCTATCATGACTGCCTGCTACACTCAGAACAGGAGTGCAGTTAATGACAGATTCAACAAAACCCCTTATGAAGTGTATAATGGTCATAAGCCTTCTATTAAACACTTTCGTACTTTCGATTCAACATGTTATATCCATAACAATGGGAAGTCGAGACTTAACACTTTCTCACCTAAGTCTGATGAAGGCGTTTTCCTTGGATATGGATACCCTTCTCACAAAGGTTATAGAGTGTTAAACAAGACAACTCAACTTGTGGAAATAACATGTAATGTTATTTGTGATGAGTCTACTTTAGTGCGCAGGGCTGACAAAGAACAGAGGAATGATAATCATGAGACCAATGATATCCATGATCAATCTCTTCAAAAATCTTTTGAGAATATGAGTATTGATCCGATTAGGTCTACGACTGATATCAATCCAGAAACTTCGCACTCAGCAGGTGACCAGACTGCTGACCAGGCCGGTGTTGCTAATGATCATGCTAAGGCCACATCCTCTATATATCTAAATGAGAATTTAGATGTTGCTGGTGCACTTGATGATCGAGAAGATGAATAATCTACTGAAAATCCTAGCAAAGGAGTTGCTGAGACTCCAATCCTGGTGGAACCTGCTGCTGAAGCTCCAACCGATACAATACCTGCTCATGCCGATCCTATTCATGAAGATCCAGAAGCAGATGAAGGAGTACCAGTTGTCCCAACTGCTGAATCCCAGGAGAATACAGTAGAAGCAAATCAAAACAATACTCATCAAGAAGGAGAACCAGATGCTGAAATTCCAGAATGTATCAGACCGACGTGGCTTCGAGCGCATCCTTTAGACAGTGTTCTTGGAAGCATAAATGACCCTATCCTAACCAGACAAGGGAACGACAATGCCATGTTAGCCTGTTACATATCCAATGAAGAACCCAAGAAAGTAGAAGAAGCATTGCTAGATGCAGATTGGGTGAATGCCATGCAAGAGGAGCTTGCAGAGTTCACACGCAACAATGTGTGGGAACTAGTCGACAGACCAGAACATCAAAGTGTGATAGGCACTAAGTGGGTGTTCAAAAACAAGAAAGATGAATCAGGTGCTGTAGTAAGGAACAAGGCACGTCTTGTAGCCAAAGGGTATAGACAATGCGAAGGAACAGATTATGATGAAACTTTCGCCCCAGTAGCAAGACTAGAGGCTATTCGTCTATTCTTGGCATATGCTGCGTATCATGAGTTTGATGTGATGCAGATGGACGTAAAAAGCGCCTTCCTTAATGGCGAGCTCAAGGAGGAAGTTTATGTCGAGCAACCTCCAGGATTTGAGCAAGGAAATCAAGTCTACAGGCTCAAGAAGGCACTATATGGTCTGAAACAGGCACCACGAGCTTGGTATGGAACGTTGTCTAAGTTTCTCTTGAACAATGGATTTCAGAAATGGAGGATAGATCAAACTCTCTTTCACATCAAGGATGGAGACAGCATTCTCCTAGTTCAAATTTATGTTGACGACATAATCTTTGGATCAAAGAATCAAGATCTATGTGATAGATTCTCTGATCTCATGACTAGCCATTTTCAAATGAGCATGATGGGGAAGATGTCCTATTTCCTTGGACTACAAGTTCAACAATCCAAAGAAGGAATATTCATCCATCAGAAGAAGTATGCTCGTGACTTAATCGCCAAATATTGTCCAGAGAAGACCAAGAGCTTGCGCATACCTATCAGCACAACTTGCATTGCTGCTCTTGAAAAGGAAGGAGATGATGTGAACCCTACTCTTTACAGAGGGATCATAGGTTCACTACTCTATCTCACCGCTAGCAGACCAGATATCTCATATGCCGTGGGATTATGTGCTAGATATCAAGCCAAGCCGAAGAAGGTTCATTTTGACACTGCCAAGAGAATTGTCCGCTATTTGAAATGCACAGAAGGATTAGGAATTTGGTATCCAAGAGAAGACAGTCTAGGTCTAAGTGGATATTCAGATTCTGATTTTGGAGGATGTAAGATTGACAGGAAAAGCACTAGTGGCACATGTCAATTTCTGGGACACAAGTTCATTAGCTGGTTCAGCAAAAAGCAGCACTCTGTTGCTATTTCCACCACTGAAGCAGAGTATGTAACTGCTGCTAGTTGTTGCTCACAAATTCTTTGGATAAAGCAACAATTACAAGATTATGGGATTTCTCCTGAGTGTGTACCCATCTATTGCGACAACAACAGTGCCATGTGCATTACAAAGAATCATGTTCATCACTCTCGAACCAAGCATATTGATATCCGTCATCATTTCATACGAGAACATCAAGAGAAGGGAGACATCGATGTTCGCTATATATGCACCGAAGATCAAATAGCAGACATATTTACAAAGCCCCTTCCAGAAATCAAATTTAAAGAGTTATGCTTGAAATTAGGATTAATGGAATTCGATGCTGACGTGGATGAATGAGTCCTAGCTCTCATTCTTTCTCTAAGGATATTCTTGAAGATTGGTCGATAACTTTTATACTCTGATTGCTATGCTTTCGATCTGTTAAAGATTTCTTGACATTACCACATATCAATAATGTCATGAAAATAGTTGAAAAGAAGGGATCTGAAATCAGAATATTCATTCAACAGGAAGATTACAGAGTTCAAAGGCTATCAGACACATGCAAATCTACATCACCATGTGCTACTAATCTAACAACATATTTGTGGACACAAAATGAAGGAGAGCTCAGAGCATTCCTCAACCACAGTTAGGGAAGTGAGCCCTCAAGGGATAAAAATCAAATCCCATCAAAGGGATACCTTCAGAAGCAAGACGAGGAAATGACTGCTCAAGCAACCAACTTAGCTGCATGGCAGTTGGCAGAGGAAATTGAGGAAAGAGATCAATACATCTCTTCACTCCATCGAAGAAGAATTCCGCCCAGTCCATGTTATTCATCTCTGCATCAATGGCCATCATAGCCCTCCAAATCCGTGGGTTGAACACATAATTATCAGCAGGGACGCCAAAGGTGACATTGCTAACAATGTCAAAGATGACTCTGTACTCCTCCTTCAAATGCAGACATGATGGAGTTGGTGAAAAACCAAAGTCATCGGACTGCCTCCACTCATTCCAGTAGCCAAACTCTGGAGCAGTCAAATGGTGGAAGATATCCATGACGCGAGTAGGACCCCGAAGAAGGCCAAACTTCTGAGAGAACAGGGCCGGAGTCCAGCAAACCACTTCATCGTCGAAACAACTCCAAATAGCATCTTTATCGACTTTACTCCTGAAGATAAAGCTTTGGAGAGCTCGTTTTTGATAGCATGCCGGCATCGTAGTAAGAAACTGGGTCAAGCAACTCTCATTCAGAGCTCCCATAACGAAGTTGGCAACACGACAATTGTTACCATATTCAAAATACAACCCTGATTCATGAAGAATCTGGTTGCGAGTGACTGGCAGATCACTTGGAGCAATGGTAAGGAAATGCTATGCAAAGAGAAATGGAGAAGATGAAGTTACAGTATACAAGTGAGTCATCCTTTATAGGAAGATCATGGCTCTATCCATAATGGGAACACTCTCCCAAAAGTGTCCTGTCAAATAAATTCAAATTCAGATGAGCAGAAGTCGAGGAGTCTCGACAAAGGGGGAAGCGCCACCTGTATTGATAAGGCTACTTACGGCAAGTCGACCTACCTGGATATTCTGGCGCTCTATTCCACGAATGCTTAAAGAAGATAACCAAGGATAGCACAAATCTTTTGACTAAGACATAAATCTACCGTCTTAAATGATAACACTCGATGACTGTGTGTGGAAAATGGTAGCACATACCAGACACAAAACAAGTTGCCGAGACACTGATGCAAGCACAGCAGAGACGGAGGATCAAATGAGATATTATAATATCTCTATTTCTTGGATTTTTTGAAGATGATGTTAACCATTTTTTAAGATGATTACATCTACAAAGGAATATTCGTCATATCTATCTGCCAATATTGAGAATGCTAAGCAGAAAGTGTTTGACAACTTGGATAACACAAGTCAGATAACAAAAGCCAGTTGTGGAGATTTCATACACCTTCTCATTCATCAACAAGATGTCATTACAAGAAACAGGGAAGAATTGAAGACAACATTTTATTCACTATTCTAGGAGGAAGAAGGCCTAAATGGAAAGAAGTCCGCATTTACAAGATTCGTTGGTCCTTCTGCAATCTGAGGGAGGCTTTGCTCTAACAACCAACTAAGTTGCATTCCATTGAGCAGAGGCACGGCCGGATAATATTCGACGCAGTCTCGGACGCTATTGTAGATGTATTTCGCCCAATCTATCTCGGCTCCATCATCGATAGACATCATGAGCTGCCATGTTTCCTTTGAGATGAACGTGTCGTCACAGTTCTCTCCCATCAACATATTATTTGCCACACAGAAGAGCACCCAATAAGGAGTGCGCAGATCGTACGCAGAGACAGACAGAGAAAATTCGGACGATGGAGTACGTCTCCATTTCTGCCACGCCGACCACTCAGGGGCAATGTCCATTACACGATGATCGAAAACAGACCCAGGACCTCTGGAAAGGCCGAATCGACGAGAAAAGACGTCCGGTGACCAGTAGATGAGCTTGCCGCAGAAGCAACCGTAAATGCCATCCCCCTCCACAGAGCAATCTTCGATGAATTCCCGAAGAACATCGCTTTGGAAACGTTTTGGAGTAGCAGTAACAAATTGAGTTAATCCACTGCGATTTAACTTCGACACGCCCATCTCTACAACTCGAGGATTGTTATCATACAAAGCGTTCAAACCAGCCTCATGAAGGATCTGGTTTCGGCGCAATTCAAGAGATTGACCTGGTGAATCCATTTCTTTTCTTGAAGAGCTTATTTTGGAGAAAGGGTTGTTGTGATAACAAGGATACTCTCAATCAGGGTATTTATAAAGGGAAAATCTTAACTCTTGTCGTCAGAATTGATCAGATTCAAATTACCAGAGTTATTAATCATCTGTCACTCGACGAATAGGCAGACGCCACGACAGATCGGTCAACATAATTCTTGGAATACGCAATCGACGGTTGGAGAAATATACTCTGAAAATCACCGTTTCATTTGCTAGAGTTGAAGTCTCTGCTAGAGACAAGGCCTCTGCTAGCAAATGAGATCTCTGCTAGAGTTGAAGTCTCTGCTAGAGACAAGGCCTCTGCTAGCAAATGAGATCTCTGCTAGCGAATGTAATCTCTGCTAGCGAATGCAATCTCTGCTAGCGATTGAAATCTCTGCTAGAAATAAGATCTCTGCTAATGGATAAGGTCTATGCTAACGAATGGATTTTCTGCTAGACTTGATATCTCTACTAAAGGAAGGTCACTCTGCTACATACGATATTGGATGACGAAGAGCTCTGCTAAAGTAGTATCTGCTACGTTTGTGGCAGAATATCTATCTTTGCTACCAATCATCGATCTGCTATGATCTTAGCAGAAACGTAATTAGCAAAATTACTACACAGTTGAGTAACGAGGCGACTATCAAGAAGATGATCGATATTGAATGTAGCTATATGAGTTTGTCAAAATTAAAAACGATATCATCTTATATACATCATCAAAAACAGTTACAACAGAAGATTCAATCAAAGGGCGAGAAAGGTACAAAGGGATAAAAGTCTATTCCTCGAAGATTCGAGGGACCTAAAGTGAGATCGGTGAATCTCTGTTCTAACAGCCAACTTAGAGGCATTCCATAGGGAAGGTAGAGTCGAGGGCACTGCTGCACACTCTGTCGGACCCTTTGGAAGACAAATGCCGCCCAATCAACTTGTGCTCGATCATCTATTGCCATCATGACTTTCCAGACTTCACGGGAAAAGATCATGTCATCCGGATTCTCTCCCACCAACATTCCGCAGACTATCTCGAAGAGGACTTGGTAGCGAGGGAGCAGTCCATATGCTGAAGGGGTAGGCGAGAAGTCCAGATCAGCAGAACGCCTCCATCTCATCCATGAAGTCCACTCTGGAGTGATTTCATTACTGCGGTAATCCATCACAGAAGTAGGACCCCTCGGCAAGCCAAAGTCCGAAGCAAATGTATCAACAGTCCATCTAACCAATTGGTTCCTGAAGACACCTACAATGGAGTTTCCAATGGGCTGACTTTGTCGGATGAAGAACTGAAGATGTTCTCTATGAAACGCATGAGGAGTCAGAGAGATGAATCTAGCCACACCACAAGCATTAAGACTGGACATAATCCATTCTGCTATGTGGTACTCTGCTTCGTATTAATCATACAAACCAGCATCACAGAGGATTCTGTGGCGCGGAACGAAGAGAGATTGAGTCTGTTCCATATCTTCGTTTAGTAAATTTTGTGAGAAGAAGAGCAAGAGTTACAATGAATCGTATCAAATACATCGGCTGCTTATGTAATTTATAGAGAAGCCATTGGTAACTGTTCGCTGCTGAAGTTGAAGAGTCGCTAAGAGGAGTGAGGTAATTCATTAATGAAAAGGTCATATCAGCCGAAATCATGATCATGCATAAAAAGCAATGCCGGAGGTTATTAGGATGATAGCATAACATACGTGGTAGCATCTGCGTACTTTTATTAAAATTGGCTGCTGAAGATTTCAAATCAGACGTGGGACGCTTCCTTTTCATGATGAAAAATACATTTAATGCATTCAGACGGCGGCAACAAATGGGGTTGTGCCATGTCATCCACACTCCAGGTTCGAAGGTCGTAGATATACCCATGATCTGACTCTCAACCCTAGCCGTTGATTCAAATTAAAGTAGAATTCAATCCTCGTCGTCGATTTCTCCTCGTACTCCGAAATCTTCTACACCATAATCTACTTCGAATCCCTATTATTTTTCAGAAAATCCCTCACCGCCATCTCTGAAAAACCCTCTCAAGATCCTCAGAAAAATCTACCCAACCATGACTTCAAACCAAGATTTCTCAACCTCCTCACACCAAGACACAAATACTTCTCTGAATCCCAAATCATCACAATCCGAGAATTTAGAAACAGTCAATCTTCAACAGGCCTCATTTATTTACCCCTCAACTGCTTGCTCACCCCTGCATGTTCGACATGCACCCGAGTTCACCGGCATTGAGAAGAAGGAGGATATTGATGAGTCCATTCCTTACTACCAATTGGTAACCATGGCCAGACAGAAGAAGTTGTCCACGCATTCAGCAGAAAGGCGACGAGTTGCACAGATTATGAAAGATAGGATTCTGTTCATGCCCCTCTCCAACAAACAATTTCCTAAATAGATTTTGAATATCCTGGATTCCGAATTGCTGGTAAAGTATCTCACTGCTGAACCTGATCAATTTCATCCGCATATGGTTGCTGAATTTTATGCTAGGGCTATTATGAGTGATGATCAGAAATCATTTAAAACATGTGTATATGGAAATATCGTAGAAGTAAATGCTGATTTACTTTCTCGTACTTTTGGACTTCGAAACTATGGAGCCAAAATCTCTCAATATAAGGTGAATGATATAGCCGAAATAGAGAGACGATGGAAGCTTTGGAGGAAGTCAGGAGAGAAAGGGAAATCGAGTACGTTCAAGGTCAACACCTCAATCAACACCTTGACAGAGGAATACAAACTCCTCGCAGAGATTGTAATCAAGATGCTCCAGTGTGATGCTGGATCGTACTCGGAGCTCTCTGCCAAGAAATTTGTCGTGATGATGGCATTAAATGACAATATTAAGGGTAATTGGGCTGAATTTATCTTTGAACGCTGGGCAGAACATGCCAAGAAGAATACTCACATGGAAGTGGATGGAACATTCTCTTCGAATGTAAACTTCGGGCTAAAGATTAGTAAACTTTTGGAGATTCTATTTACCAACACAGGAGTAGATCGAGGAGTTGCACTTCTTTCTACCGACTACATTCCTGTAACAAAACACAAGCCTAAGCCGGTCAACATCAGAAATCCTCGGAAGTTGAAAGGGAAGTCTAACGTAGACAAGAATAAACCTACTTCTCCAGAGGAACCAGATGAAGCTAGTTTAGCAGAAGCCAGACTCCAACACTCCATTCCTATTACAGAAGAAGAATTAGCAGTGTTGAAGAAGAGTGCCGAAACAGATCAATGTTTCAAAAATCTCGAGGAGATTGAGAAGTTAGGAAATCTCCCAGTTGATCAGATCAACGACATCGTGACTTCAACGGAAGCACAACAGCCTCCAACTACAATTGGAACATTGGCAGTTCCAATTCATTCACTAAAAAGAGTTGCTAAAAATCCTCCTGCAACTAAGGCAAAGAAGAAGACCAGAAGAAGGTTGGAACTTCTGACTGACAAGGAAGTAATGGAGAAAGCAGAGGCAGAAGACAAGTCTGCTAGAACTGCTGGAAGAGAGATTACAGTAGAGAAGATATCTAGTGAAGCAAAGAGGAGGCGCTTAGCTACTCTAAAGGAAATCGAGAAGAAAAATTACCAGAAGTTCATCAATAGCTTGACATTCGAAGGCAGAGACAGGAACTTCGAACGAGTCAAATCAGCTGCTGAAGAATTTATGGCCCAGAAGAAAGCTGCTAAAGAAGTTAGCAAAGAAGTCAGTGCTAGCAGAGGAGTCGAAGCTAGCATAATTAATGAAGCATCTGCACAACACCTGAATCATCCATTGGAAGAAAGCCATGATGCTGGAGAAAATCAAATTCCAGCAGAGCATGAAGACATAGCACATACAACAGAAGATGCTATCATAAAGGATGCTACAGAAGATTCGACTGCTAATCCACTTCATCTAGCAGAAAAAGCTGCGAAGAAAGGAAAAGGGAAGGCTGATTCAGCAGAAGAATCAATTCCCAATCAGTCACCTGATCAGCAGATTAACATTGAAGAAGAAGAACTGTCAGATACAGAATTCACAAAAAGGTTGGCATCTAGAGCATTCAATGAAACTCACTACCCCCGGGAAAAGCTTCACAGAAGAAATGATGCAGAATCCAGTGAGATTCGAGATGTTGAAGATCAAGTTGGATCATTCCTCAATTCTAGCTCATCGAAAGGAAAATCAGACGAAAATATGCTTGCAGGACTGCCGGTGCAGACACACCTCGCAGAACAATCGCAAGACACACTCGTTAGTAATCAATCTGCTAAAGAGTAACTAGGTGCTACAACACCTCAACCAGACGAAGATGATTCACACCTCACTGATCCTAAATCATCTTGCATCTCTGGATCTGATTCTGATGGAGAAGCTGATGAAATCTACAATGCAAAGTTCCTAAGGAAAGAAACCACGGAATCAGAGGCTATTCTTCGAGTACCCCTCAATGGACTGCCAGGACGTCGCTATGGACTACGAAGAATTAGTCAATGGTGTGCAACGGTTCATCCCGAAGATGTACCTAATTCCGATTTAGGACCTATGGCTGAAGAGATAGAGCAGTTTGTTGACTCTGAAACAGAAAGAGCCATAGCAGATCTATTCTACAGAGAATTGAATGAGTCAACACCTGAAGGACGCAGATTAGCAGAAGAGTTCCGTCGGTGGAAGAAGTTTGATTATATTATGTATCAACTCTACTTCGAAGAGAGGATGATATGCATTGCAGCTAAAGGATTAAACTTCTGGAGACGTGAAGAACGTTTGTGCTTTGATTGGATTGATCAAGTTCCAGGGATGAAACAATTCTCGGATAAGCAAGTGATGTGCAGACTTCAAGCCATCCGAGAACACCGTTCTCTCTTGAAAACTGCTGGATTACCCAAGTCCACCTTCGTCCCTGATGGATATTCTGATGCTCGAGTCGAATTGTCCAAACGATAGGCAAAAGCTGTTGTTGCATACGAGAAGCGTCAGTTGGAATATGAATCTCAACAAGAAGAGCGTCGGAAGGCTCGAAGAGAGGCACTGGCCACTGAGCGTGCTGCTCTGAGATTCGATTATCGAGATAAGATGATAGCTAAGTTTCTGGACATTGATATTCAAGACATAATTGAGGAGGCTCAGAAAGCTGAAGCTCTGATTGTCCAGGAAACCGCACAAGTTTTGGATGCAGCTCATCGGATATTGCATGAGGAATTATGCTATCAGGAGTATGTTGCTGCAAACACCAGTCACGCACAGCAATCTGATATTCCAACAAGTCGAGAACTTGTCACAACTACTTCCTACAATGCCTCTCCCATAACCTCACTGCAAATACCCTTCCCATTAACTGCGGAAGTAGCTGAAGCCTTCAACTCTTATTTGGAAACAGCCATTGATGGAAGAGTAGAAGCAGCCACCGGTCATTTAAGAAGAGAAGTTGATGAGATACGAGGTGATGTATCTCATATACAAACAGAGGTCGCTGAAAGCAAGTTAGCTATTTCTGAGAACAGGACAGGTCTAGAGGTTGTTCGAAAGGACATAACAGACACCAGGACTCACCTCGAAGAAACGGTTGTGGCCTATGGAACTCACTTTTTGGCTGCAATCAAAGAGGGGGAAGAAAGAAGAAAGGCTGACCAGGGAAGAAGAAAGAAAAATGCGGAGGAGTCAGCAACAAGGGAACAGGAAATAAGGAGAAAAGAAGAAGAAGCAAAGGAAGAGTTAAAACAAAAAGAACTAGAAGCCAGACTAGAGCTACAAAGAAAAGAACATGAAGCTAAGTTAGAATTGCAGAAAAAGGAACATGAACTTCAATTGCAAAAGATTGCTATGGAACAAGAGAAGTTGTCCAAAGAACTGGAGCGTGAGGCTGCTGAAAGAGAATCAGGAGCAGCCCTTCTGGAGAACTTCATGAAATTCACAATGGAGAAGTTTGCTGACATTCAGAAGAACAAATCAGCAGACAGTGAAAAGGATAAACCAGCACCCGGCTCATGAATGACAAGGTCAATTCTTTTACTTTCTGTATCCAATTTGTACTGAAACTTGCAATATCATATATGAAATTGGATTAGATTTTGACAAAATCTTTTTGTCCACTTCTGAATTTTGCTGAGAAGTTTCCTAGCAGACACAAAGCAGTTGATGTCAACAGTCTACTCGCAAT
>JAPKLW010000486.1:410975-437957 GCA_026898455.1 Plectranthus barbatus
GAACTCCGATTGACCCGATTCCAGTTGCGTTGGAAAGCTAACTCAAATATCTTTCCAATTCAATGCTCCATTAGGTCATATTCCACGTGTGAAAGAATTAGTTACTGTTCTTTTGAACATCATCTGCTTTCGGTACGGGTTTCCAATGAATTTGGCCTAAAACCTGCAAAATTCACCCATCAATGGCATAGAACCCTCTAAAGTAGACTCATGCACAGAAATAAGTAAAAACATAATGTAAAACACTTGAAACAATGGAGAAAAATATAGATAAGTGAGTATAAATATGAGCTTATCAATCGGCATTATCGTCTTGGCCACGTGCCGTACTCTATTATTTCCAATTTGAATAAAAGAGCAGCATTATCTCTTACTTTTGTTTTGCCCTCGCCACATGTTTGTGTTTCATGCCAATTATCTAAGAGTTCGAAACTCTCATTTTCTACTTCTCAGTCTCGTGCCTCTTCTATACTGGAACTTATTCATTGTGACTTGTGGGGCCCCTCGCCTGTTATCTCTAAGTCCGGTTTTCAATATTACGTTATATTTATTGATGATTTTTCCCGATTTACGTGGTTTTATCCGCTTAAGGCTAAGTCGAAATTTGTTGATACTTTTCTGCGCTTTAAAACTTTGTTGAAGCTCAATTTTCACGCAAGATACTTAATTTTCAAAGCGACAGTGGTTCGGAATTCATAAATAACTGCCTTCGATCTCACTTTATCAAGTGTGGCATTCATCACTTGTTATCGTGCCCTTATACCCCTGTGCAAAATGGACGGGCTGAAAGGAAGCATCGCCATGTGACGGAAATGGGTCTTAGTCTCTTATTTCATGCCTCGGTTCCCACCTCATTTTGGGTTGAAGCCTTCAGCACGGTGGTGTACACTATTAATCGGCTTCCTTGTGCGCCGTTGGGTCATTTATCGCTCTATGAAGTGTTATTCCAGAAGCCCCCCTCTTATGGTTCTTTTCGCATATTTGGTTGCTGAGCTTTCCCTTGTCTTCGTGACTAGACACAAGCTCGTGCCACGCAGCTTGCCGTGTGTCTTTATTGGGTATAGCTCAAGTCACAAGGGTTTTTGTTGCCTTGATCCTGCTACTTCGCGAGTATATATTTCTCGCCATGTTCGATTTGATGAACATTATTTCCCCTATGCCAGCAACAATTCCACCACACCTTCTTCCCAGCTTCAGATTTCGTCTTTCACTGAAAATTGTCCCTCATCACCACCTCCACATACTCCACTCCCTCAACCAAACCATTCCCCGCAGTCGCATACGCCTGCTCCTTGTGATTTGTGTGTCGACGGCACCATCATTCCATGTTCACCTGCTCATACTCCACCTCCCAGCCCTCGTCAAGGATCCCCCGCCACACCTGCAACTCCTTCACCTAGCCCTCCAGACTCCCCAAACTTTCAGCCATCTCCTCCACCACAACCACCCATATCACCACCACCAAACCCTCGTCCTTCTCACCCCATGCAGACACGAGCGAAGTCCGGCAATTTTAAAACCAAATTTCCAGTCGACCTCACTCTCCTTCGCTCCTCCAGTCTTCACTCCGCTCTCCTCACCACTTCTGAACCTCGGGGCATTAAATCGGCTCTTAAGCACCCTCATTGGGTTGATGCTATGAATGAAGAAATGCGAGCGCTACAACATAACAAAACTTGGGTTCTTGTTCCACGCCCTGCTCACTCTAATGTTGTCGATTCTAAGTGGGTGTATCGAACTAAACTACGAGCTGATGGCACTATTGATAGATATAAGGCACGTCTTGTGGCTCAGGGTTTAAGTCAACATCCTGGTTCGGATTTCACACACACATTCAGTCTCGTCGTCAAAGATGCCACTGTTCGAATCATCATGTCTCTCGCCGTTATGCGTTCCTGGCCCCTCCATTAGTTAGATGTGAAGAACGCGTTCCTCAATGGGTTTCTTACCACACCTGTGTTCATGGAGCAGCCTCCGGGTTTCGTTGACTCAACATTCCCGGACCACGTTTGTTGCTTAAAGAAGGCTCCCTACGGGTTGCGTCAGGTGCCTCCCGCTTGGTACACTCGTTTTTGCAGCTTTCTTCTTACTCTTGGGTTTCGCTGCAGCTCGGCCGATACATTGTTGTTTATTCTGATTAATGGTAGCTCGACGGTATACTTGCTTGTTTATGTCAATAACATTATTGTCACCGGTAGCAACCCTTCGGTCATCTCGGCTCTACTCACACGTCTACGAACTGAGTTTGCCACTGAGGATCTCGGCAAGCTTGGTTACTTTCTGGGTCTGGAGGTTTCATACACATCCTCCGGTCTCTTTCTCAATCAGTACAAGTATGCACATGATATTCTTTCTTGCGCCCAGCTCCTTGACGCGAAATCGGTTGTTACGCCGTTTGCTCCTGGAGCGTCGTTCACTGCTGCAGGAACCGAGTTCCATGACCCGTCTCTTTACTGATCATTAGTTGGTGCTCTACAATACTTGACGATTACACGACCAGACATCGCTTATTCGGTTAACACAGTCAGCTAATTTCAGAAAAGTCCGACAGTCGAATATTTTCAGGCAGTCAATCAAATTCTCCGCTACGTAAAGGGAACTCTTGCCTTTGGTCTATCTTTTCAACCTGGATCTTGTGAACTTCTCGGTTATTCCGATGTCGATTGGGCTCGGTGCATTGATACTCGATGATCAACCTACGGGTATGCGATTTATCTCGGCCCTAATCTCATATCTTGGAGTGCTAAAAAGCAACCCACGGTATCTCGCTCAAGTACAGAGTCAGAGTATCGGGCGCTTGCAAATTTTGCCGAATTGATGTGGGTGTCAAACCTGCTCCATGAACTACAGTCTCCGCCTACATCAACACCAAATTCGCTGTGTGATAACAAAAGCGCGCTTTTCTTAACTCAAAATCCTGTCTCCCATAAGCGCGCAAAGCACATCGAGATTGACTGTCACTTTGTGCATGAACTTGCTCTATCCGGCCGTCTGCAGACTCAATTTGTTCCCACGACACTACAAGTGGCAGATATCTTTACGAAGAGTTTATCCCGACCGAGCTTCAATTTCTTCAGGTCCAAGCTTTGCGTCTCAGACAATCCGACGTTGCGCTTGCGGGGGTGTGTGAACGATATTCAGGAAAATATCTCCAAAGATATGGAGACTTAATTCAAAAAGATTTGTTTGTTATATATTTTCCTCATTTCATGCATTGCCTTGTACTCTATATATTCATGTTTGTATACGTAAATAAATGAGAAGTTATTTTCTTTCTATCATAACATGTATGTATGCATATGTTCATTATTTTTCATCATTATAATTATACATATTATTATCGACCCATTAAAAACATAAAATTATTGTGTATCATGTTATATAATATCATATCGTGTTATATTAATTGAGGTTGTCATCGCACCTTATTCCATTGGTAATAATAGTTCCCCTCATCACAAATAGATTAGCATTTGACAATTTAATGTACAATGAAACCGAGGATATCTATTTCTTGTTTAATAAATTTTATTCTTATTCTAGTTTATTTGAAATATAGTTTAATGAAATAACATCAACTTAATTTTTTGTCTAATTAAAATAGTCCTTTTAGCATTGATATAATTTATTATTGACAATTATAGACTATCAATTACAAATCATGGATATTAAAGAATTAGTTATTGTTGAGGTTTGATTCATATGGATATGGTCCTCGGGAACACAAAATCCAAATAAATATAGAAATAGAGATGGACAAACAATGACTAACAATGTAAAAGGAATAATGAAACGCAAGCTCACATTGATCTATTATTGACAAAGACATGTGATTTAAAATAAATGAATCAAAGCACGATGAAAATAAAACACTTATTCCAACACCATAGTAAGTCCGGGCGAAATCCAACAGGAATGATCCAGAGCTCGACAATAGATTAATGAACAGCTAGAGTAAGACTAATGAACAAGATGTGAGTCTAGGAAGCTAGATGCCGAATCTATGGCGGTGCGGTTTCTAACTGCGTGTCTGGGCGGTTGAGCGTAACTCGCCGAATTTTTCCGAGTTGTTTTAACGTCCCTGTCGCGATATCTGGAATTGTTGCGCCCTTATCTCACCTTCTTGATCATTGAGTTGTTCGGCTGGAACAATTCTTGGCTCGTCGATCAGCTTGGAGGGGATCTATCCTTTTGTCGAGCTACTCTCCTAACCTGGCGACTTCAATCAAACTATCATGGGCGAACTCCTCCTTTCCTGTGAACTGCTTTTATCGTTGCCTGCTGCAAGGTGGCTTGGGCTGGCCCACAGTTTGGTCGCTTTTGTGAGTCATAGAGCCCGTTTGGACCTTCTAAGTGGGCCGAATATATTATGTCCCCAACAGTAATGATGAAATATTTCTCTTGATTAAGCCTCCACTATATTATTCCAATAATGGTGGTCCTGAGGTCGTGTGTGAGTTGCGCCGAACCGCACTCCAAGTTAAGAGGTAACATTTTAAAAATATTATTAATAATTTATTTTAGTATAAGGCATCATTAAAATCAGTATAAGATTAAAAAAGCTAAATTTGTAAAAAAAATTATATTTAGCCTAAAAGATGTTTAGCTCAAAATATATTAAAAATAAAATATTAAGATTTCAAATAATATATTAAGATTATTCTAGATATCAATAAAAATATTAAAATTTATAGTATTCCTTACATAACACTGTAACCAAAACATTGGTCTCTGATCTAGAATACAAAGTGACGGCTATCTCTTCACTTTTATGTTGCTTCTCTAGTTCTCTTCTCTCTTTTTATTTTTTTATTTTTTGATATCATAGAAACAAATTTTAGTAAATAGCAATTAATAGCAAGTTGATAAGGTAGTTCTTCATTTTTTCTTAAACAAATATTGTCTATGATGTGTGAATTATTTTGTGATCATAATGTTGTGCAACTTTTATTTTTTTTTAGATTTTATCAGATATTCTTGCTGCATTTACTTGATTTCTTAGGCCTTTGTTTTAAATTTGTTTGTTAATATTTTCTTTTATTTTTCACGAGTAGTTTAGATTTTATTTTGTTTGATTTATTTATTTTACATTAATCAAATTAATATAATGCTAATCATTCTTGTAGTAAACATTTATTTGTTCTGGAAAAAGAAAAACAAAGAATAGAGGTGAATAAAAAATCTCAAAAAATTTGCTTAAAAAATGCTAGGAGAACTATTTTTAAATGATGACGACTATGAATTTAGTTTATATGAAATTATTTTTTTTTTAATTTTGTTTCATGTTTATTTAAAAATGAAATTAATTCATAAGATAGTTGTTTCATGTTTCGTGAATTATTTTGTGATCATAAAATTAATTCATGTTTATTTTATATAGAATAGATGATTTTAAAATGCATTTTACATTATATTTTATTAATAAAATTTATAATTATTTAATTTAAATAGGGCCGCCAAATTTTTCTTCTCACCAGACCTCAAAATTTGCATGGTCGACCTTGATCCCAATCAATGTATTTCATTACTTTTCCGTATATTTTAGGGTTTTTTATTAGGAGGTTTTGTTTAGAGTTTTTTTTAAAAAAAAATAATGCATTAATTTTAAAACTCACATAACATATGTTTCAAAAATATTTCGAATTCATGATCTTTAATATGAGGAAGGACGTTTTCACTATAGGACTACAATTAGAAATCTTTTTAAGTTGATAACGGCTACAATTTAAGTTATTTTAGTAAAAATAAATATAAAAAATTATACGCTATAAAGATAAAAGAATGTATTCATTAATATCTTATTTATAATTTACAATGCACGTTGTAGTGAATATTTTATTTTGGAGTTACGTACAAAATCATTTGATGGTATTTGTTAGAGTTACATATGTGTAGAAGCAAATGGAGAAGCCCTGATGAAGTTATCAATTGATTCTTGAGGTGTCAATTGTAATTTACAGAACACATCTTTCAAATATGTATTAGATTCAGTTCAAGTTATACTCCGACAAATCTCAGTTGTCATGTTTTAAAACAATTGAATGGTGAGATATTAAGGAAATAACTAAAAGTAAGAAAAAAAGATAAAAGTTTATATTTTTCTCAAGTTAAATGTTCCTACACCCACTCTTCGGTTATACACGAAGAGTTTTTTTTTTTGTTTTAGTCACAAGATGAAGGTTGGTGTCACTTTACCACACTCCACATGCTAGGCTCAGATAGCTGCAGGTTGAGGATTTATGTTCATCTCACAAACACCAATCAGATTTTTGAAGATCAGTTGGTCGGCCTTTCGCGGTTGTAGGAACTGAGTCTACAATAGACAATATGAATTGTCTTTTATTATTTTAGCCGTTTGGATCGTTCTTAAGATTTCAAAAATAAATCAGATTGAATAAATCAGGCGAACCCTATGCATGCTCCTAATATTTAATTGCAAAGGATGGATTTACAGAATATCTGAACTCCAGCTTCTGAACTGCAGATCTGGATCAATGGTAGATGATTCCGGATGTAGGGATCTTGATCAATGCTATTGTGCTCCTTTGCTCCTCGAAAATCTGGTGAGGATGAGCTACCGAGTTGGATCATAACTGGATAAGTCGATCACCTTCTTCTTATGATCTAGTCGTCGCCCTTCTCTCTCTTTTCTCTCAATTTTGTACTGCCATACTGAATTCTGTGTGTTGAATGTTGATTTCATAGAGAGAAGGGGTTTATATCGTATTAGGGTTTGGAAACTCTAATACTAATGGGCTCTTAGCAGTTTGTGGGCAAGACCAGGGATCAAATGCAAATAATAAAGTGGGTCCTCCTTATAAATTAATTCCATGTCCAACCCAGAACATAATTAATTAATAAAATATTAATTTGCTTTCACCAAGGAAATCAATGTTGACTCACCCCTTCATTACCACGTTATTTGGAACGAGTTGCATTAAACATAAATGATTTGCATATTTAAGGTTCTGGACATTCTCAATTAATTTGGCTTGTGATAATCAACCACGATTAATTAATCTCTTATTTCCTGAGTAGTACGACTTACTCCTTTGCGCTTATGCCTGAATTAAATAATTCAACTTGCTAGGTTTAACATAATGAACCTTACGAGCTCCTCAGTGAATGTCCTTATCCTAGAACGGATATGTTTACCTGCATGTCCAGCCTAAGCAGGCCACACACAAACCGCCACACCCAAGATACAAGTATAAGAGTACACGAAAGACTCGCCACCATAGCAAGTCAAAGTGAGGTCAACTTGTGTATGCCCCTTAGCCTTCCTTTAGGTTTAAGATCATAACAAGTATCTAGAGATCTGGCTCATTCATATGTCAATGATAATGACACATCTCACCGTTGATCCCTTCAATATATAAAGATGTACCGACACATCAAGTAGCTAGGATAAGCTCACTTATAAACTGATGTATCGCAGCCTAAACCGACATCCTATCCAAGGATTGTCTCAACCGTGATATTGTTTATATCTCACTAGGTCAAACGACTCATATGATCCTCTGTGATCTCCTACACACCATATGATCATCCCTATAGGCGAGATAATAGGATATTATAGTTCGTATTGTATGTTTGTTATATCAGATAGCGACTATGTTGATGTAACACATTTATGAAGACCAGTGTATCAAACAATCACACTTAACCATAAATACTTTTAGTATACAATCCCAACAATCACCCACTTATACTCAAAGTATAATGCCATTGCTTTATCAGAGTATTAAGTGTGTCTACATCAAACCTAGCTTATTTACACATTTATCATCTTGTGATCGATTCTACCTACAGATCCAGACTATGAGCATGACCCTCATAAGTTTTCTGAGGTAAAAACCATGTAAATAAATCCGCTAGAACTTCATGTCAATCGCTCCCACTTTATACACATTGCCTCTTATCACGATTTCTCGTATGATGTGGTACTACGTATTCTATGTATTTCACCACCTTGTGAGTCTTGGGTTCCCTTGAGTTTTCCATTGCACCAGCATGATCACAGTACTTTGAGATTCTATTAGGCCAACTCAGAACACACACCTGTAGAGGACAACACCAGAGTTATACTATTTCTTACGTAACTCATGAAGCTGTTACACACTCATCCTTCATATCGCAATTTGCAACACACTTCTGTGTTACATTCTTATAACTCCTCCTCCAAGGCCAACACGTAGTTAGAGGTCAATTTCCTTGCTTATGATCCTCCTTGATATTTGATACCATTCAACCCACATGGCACATTTATAAACCAATGTGCCTGTCCAGGGTTGAATTGATATATGTTTACCATGCCTATAGCATCACAGATATATGACTTCGTTTATCGCCATATAGAAAGACAACAATCCTTTCTTACCATGAAATGAGTCCCCACAGAATCAATTTAAGCGACTTGAGATACCTGAATATCCTTTTCTTGTGGTAACACAAGACTTTAATCTAAAGGATATTCCAGTATCTCATATGTCCTACTTCTAAAACTGTATGGATAACCATCTCTTTATTCCTAACAATATATCCACACCGTTTCTGAATGGGAAATACCATCTACATAAAGTGCAAGGAAAAACTATGCTTTCGATGACACATACCTGGTACATGAAACTCTCATTCTCGATAAGCAATATCGAAACATCTGTTTCATGATCTTGAAGCTCCCTTAAGTTCATATTTGAACTTCCTTGGCTTCTAGACAAGATACTTCTCACCTTTGTACACATAATCTATCAGGTTGTTGCATATAGATGTTATCACCTTTAATCAAGGTACCCGTTTGTGAAAACACGGATGATGTCATCTACCTTCCAGATACTTAGGTTCGTATGTGTTGTTATGGACAAAAGAATTCAAATGGACTTGATAGTTGAAACCAGTGAGAAGGTCTTGTTATGAAACATACCTTGCTCACAAACCTAGACTTTTGAAGTATACTAGGTTACCATTCGAGAATTTCTTTACTTGTATATCAATCAGTCGCCTATAGCTGGAAAGCTACTAGGTAACTATTGGGAATGTTGTACCCCTTTAGATCTTATTACTTATTTGTATTGGTTTTGGTGCATCAAAGCTCGTGTATCTAGTCTCTAGAAACTTAGAAATGTGTTGAAATTAAAAAAGTCCTGTATAGGATGATTATGATCGAGTTGTAATAGAGTTAGAAAAGATCGCTGAAGATTGTTGAAGGACTCAACAAGGTACAAGAAAATAGTTAGAAGACTTAAGCAAAGTGCGAGAAGATTGCTGAAGGATTCGGCAAATACGCAAAGGTTACTAAGGTTGCTTGCAAACATATGAAGATTGCTAAGGATGCTAGCAAACTACAAAGTCTCGGAAGGCTAGCAAACAAATGAAGATTGCTTAAGGCACTCAACGAACAACAGAGTTGCTAAAGGAATATGGCAAACAGATTGCTGAATCTCAGCAAGGTTGCTGAGATCTCAGCAGACAAATAGCGAACTCAGTAGAGTGCTCAGATAGCATCTGACAATTATCTGAAGCTGCTAAATCAGATGATCTTTATTTTCCCGAGATTAAGGAATATTCTGAATTGAAAAACTGAATTATCAAGAGACAAAAAGGGGATTTCCAAAATTAAACTCAAGGATCCATTTTGACAAGTCTGCTAAATAAGGAAAGAGCCAATCAAACGAGGAAAAGACCTGAAGAGTCTTTGTGCCTTTCAAAAAAGGAAGAACGAGGATTGGCGGTCGGAAAAATAGTGTCTAACGGACAAAAGACTTAAACATTTATGTTTGAATCTCTATCTATAAATAGAAGGATTCACAGAGTGACAAAAAGTTAGGTCAATTAGAAAGTTCGACAAATACGCGCAAATACATGTATATTCTCTGCTGAATTCAAAATCCGATCAAATATCGATCGAGGCTTTGCTAAAGCTATCATGTTCATCACGAGACCCTAGAAGCTCGCTTCTGAAGTTATTCTTGGAGTTCTTTCTATATAAGAAAGAACACAGCAGTCATCTTGATCTGCAAGATTGACTAGTACGGGCAATTGCCACAAAGGAGAGAAGTTCCAGGAAGAACATAAAAATTCCTAATCCAGCATTCAAGGAGGCTGCGAGGTGCGTCCTCACTCCAAGAAGTGTTGAGAAGATTGACACCAAAGGTACTTGAAGGTGCGTGATCGAACCGTAAAAATACAGCAGCAAATAAATTTATAATAACCCGAAGGCTAGTCGAACCCACAGGGATAGTGAAACGAAGTCATCTCATGTACTGGACACAGTTTATCAATTCGCTATTTGAGTGAACCAATTTTGAAAAGAGTTTTGTTTGTGGATTTAAAAACAACAATTGCAAGAAAGTAAAGAGTTTTGAAAACAATAAAGAGAAGCACAGATCCTAGGGCAAATATTCTAATCATCAACATGTAAATATCAATCAACTCAGCAATGGGGAAAACATAGATTTTTGTGGATTAAATTCCTTGGTCAGGCAATTAAATCCTAGATTATTAATTAGTGACTATCTCCTCTCGGTCTCAAGAACACCAAATTAATCAATCTCATAATTATCTAATTATTCATATGTAGGTTTCTTCCTTTTGAGACAGAAAACAAACATATTTAATTCTCTCTTCCTATTAACAATCTTCACCTCTCGGTCCTTCGATTAATTAACTTTAAACCTAAATCTAAATTCACCTATCGGTCCTTCTTTTGATCTAGATTATTAAATTAAATCAGAGAATTAAACCATGCCAAAGAGTTGATATCAATTAACATGCATCAGGAAAGAAATCATAACCCTAGAACCTGTTTAGGATTCTAGCCACAAATCATGACTAGAATGAAAGAAAACATTAAATTAATTGACTTACAAATAAAGAGGAACCTTGAATGTCTTGTAAAAACTTTAAAGCTCAATTATTCTAAGTGTAATAATGCATAAAAGAAGTCTAAAAACCAGTGTAATTTTCATGCCTAAGAGTTCATATTTATAGAGGGGGGAAAAGACCTAATTTGAGTATTGGGAAAAAATAGCAAAAACTGTCAAAAACAGGCCAAAAATAGCCTTCTCGGACATCTGTGTCGATCGACAGGCTGTCTGTCAATCTACACAACCTTCCAATCAAAATCTGAGGCTGAATTTGTGTCGATTCTGCAACTTTGACCTCTGTTTCGATCGCTACAAATCCTGTCAATCGACAGGAATGCACGCGTCGATCCCCTTCTGCGCAGTCTCGCGGTTTTGGCCATAACTTTTGCTCCCGAACTCTGATTGACCCGATTCCAGTTGCGTTGGAAAGCTAACTCAAATATCTTTCCAATTCAATGCTCCATTAGGTCATATTCCACGTGTGAAAGAATTAGTTACTGTTCCTTTGAACATCATCTGCTTTCGGTACGGATTTCCAATGAATTTGGCCTAAAACCTGCAAAAATCACCCATTAAAGGCATAACACCCTCCAAAATAGACTCATGCACAATAATAACTAAAAACATACAATAAAGAACTTGAAACAATGGAGAAAAATATAGATAAATGAGTATAAATATGAGTTTATCAAACCCCCCAAACTTGAATATTAGATTGTCCTCAATCGAAGAAAAGAAGAAAGAAATCTCAAGCAGTTGAAAGTGCAATGCCTCACAAGATTCATCACAATCAAGGTTCATCAATCCTCATCACACAAGCAATTGGAAGAGATAAGATATTCATCAACTTCGGAAGACTCACAGGAAAGTGTATCGCTCAATCACTCAAGTGTTTAGGTTTCAATGAAAGCACTCACAACATGTATGAAGAAATTTCTACCATAGGCTTGCAAGAGTTCTAAAATCTCCACTGCTTATTTGTGCACACAATTCGAGAATAAAAAAGGACTTTGATTGGGTTGTAATGTAGGCTTTTTGTGACAAGGTATGGAAATATGGCCAAGTGACTAAAAAGAAAACGTTGAGTTCGCGACTCTCAACATATTAGAATCACCATCTATCAACATCTACCCCATCTCCTTAAATATTACAATTCAAACCATAAATAGCTCTCTTTTTTTTTCCTAGCCCTTTTATGCTCTTAAAATTTTGTTTAATCATTTGAGCTTATAAGGACAACATTCATCATTTTTTATAGAGTTCTCTTTCTTTGCACACCAATTATAAAGGTTTCTCGTCCACTTTCAAATAATTCACCCTTATTCTTCCCACAGTCTCATAGACAAGACAAAAACCTCCCTACTATCATAGAAATCTCATAGACAAGACAAAAAAATGAAGTAAGGCTCAAAGGGGTTGACTAAGGATAAAATATTACAAGGGACAGTGTTTGGGATAAATTGGCTAAAAAAGATGGCCTAAGATCATTTTCTATCATTGTGCACACTATGCAGTCTCGAAACAGAACAAAAGCAAGTTCTAGAGAAACGAAAACATACATGCGAATCTCACATGAACAAATCAAGGCGCAAATCTCACTTGGGTTCAAAAATTTCTTCCTTAGTCAATTGCAATCCACTCAAACATCATGCAAGTGTAAGTTTCAATCAGACCCTATCATGCGGTATTCTACATTCATAGGCAAATCAACCACAATCAAAACTATCTCAACTAATCAAAGATCGATTCCAAACATTGCATATAATGCTAGAGGGTTCAATTACTTAAAAATTTTCCTCACATAATATCTATATTTTTTTATTAGGCAAAAATTTAAACACACCAATTCAAATAAATGCAATAAAAAAAATAAAGCAAGTTAAGATCTTTCCAATTCCATGCTCCATTAGGTCAGATTCCATGTGTGGAAGAATTCGTTACTGTTCCTTTGAACATCATCTGCTTTCGGTACGGATTTCCAATGAATTTGGCCTAAAACCTGCAAAAATCACCCATCAAAGGCATAACACCCTCCAAAATAGACTCATGCACAATAATAACTAAAAACATACAATAAAGCACTTGAAACAATGGAGAAAAATATAGATAAGTGAGTATAATTATGAGCTTATCAGTATGTTGTGACCAAACAGAGGAGTTGTTTGCAGTTAGAGATCAAGTTTGACCTGTTGTAATCAATCTTAGTGAATTTCAGCCAACAGACTGTAGAGTGGACATAGAACATCTGTTCAAACCACTATAACCTTTGTGTCATTATTTGTTTACTGTTTTATTTCTTAGTTGCTGATTGAAACCCAACATTTCAAGTGTTGGTGTATAACTAACAATAAACTTAAATACCACACGAGCTTAAACATAAATTTTATAAAGACTTGCAGAATCAAGACCTTATCAAGATAAGTGGAAGACTTTAAACATTCCGCTGCATTTACAATTACGATGATCGAGGACCAACAAGTGGTATCAGAATGGTTGGTCTTTACAGACTAGCTGCTTCTGAGTCACTTAGGACCAAATCTATTTTCCTTGCACTCTCTTTGTGTTTTTTGTTAAGCTCAGGTTACTCGAAATGGCAAACAACGCAAAGCTGTCAAAGTACTCTCCAGAGACCAACAATATCTGGAAGAAGAGGTCGTTGATCACATTGAAGAACATTCATCCAGAAATGGTGCACGTGATTGAACAAGGACTTATCAAAATCACGAAGGTGAATACTCGGCTTGGTGATAATGCAGAAGGACCAGAGATGGTATATATGCCGTATGCAGAATGGACCAGCGAAGATCGAATACGCTTTCAACTAGAGTGGCTATGGAATTGATCCCGAATGTTCTACCGTATCCTCTAGTGGTCGAAGCTTTGAAGTATGACAACGCCAAACAAATTTGGGACTTTCTTAGCACTCTATGTCAAGAAACAGGTCAAATGAAGAGGAATAAGCTTCAGCAATGCGTAGACAAATACGAGTCATTCCAAATGCTTCCTGGCGAAAGCATAAAACAAATGAAAACTAGGTTTAACTCCATCGTCTGTGAGTTAAAAAAATCTGGGAAGAGAGTATGATCTTGCATATGTAAATGTGAAGGTGCTCTCAAAGATGCCGAAAGAAGATTGGTTTGTCAAGGTGACAAGCCTCAAAGAGAAGGATCTTTCAAAGATGACAACGAAATAAGTATTTGCTCAACTTCAGGCTCGTGAATGGGACATCTTACAAATAAACAAGAATGAAGTTGTGAGGGTTGTGACGTCTTCTGAGGACTCAGCATACTTCGTCAAAAGAGATGCTCAAAAATGGAAAACAAAGAAGATGTTCCATATATATCGTCTAGCTCAATCTAGTCCAGCAAAAGAGACCACCTCAGAAAGTGGGTCTCAATCAAAAGAGATTGAGTGTTCCATCAGTGAGCTGGAGGAACAAATGAAAAAGTTGCAGAAGTTGTTGCTGAAAGCCAAAATTAAGAACAAGGAAAGCCATCAACAGTCGCCATCACAAAACCCCGTACGAAGTCTTCAATGGTCGTAAGCCTTCTATAACTCATCTTCGTGCTTTTGGTTCTCCATGTTACATCCATAACAATGGAAAGTCGAAACTGAATACTTTCAGTCCCAAGGTTGATGAAGGAGTGTTCCTTGGATATGGACACCCTTCATACAAGGGATACAGAGTACTCAACAAGACAACCAGACTTGTGGAAGTAACATGCTCTGTTGTTTTTTATGAGTTTATTTTAGTGCGCAGAACCTTGAAAGAACTGGAACTTAGTGATCCTGTTGTTAACAATGGGTGTGAGAAACTTAGTGCTGATTCAGAACCTATTCGAACGAGATTTTAAGGCTCAATACTCACCTGATTCGGCCTCATACCTTACTACAATCCTAGACAGGGGGATGTGGTTTCCAGCTCTTGGATCAACCCTCCATCCCACCACCCCACACGCTCAGTTACACCAAAAAGGAGGGGAGAATTGCTCAAAAACATAGGTTGAACTCGAAATATCACTCTGTAAACTCACTGTAGAGAGATGAGAGACTATTGAGAGAGAGAGAGTACCAAGCGACGCAACAGTAACAAAAATTAGGGATTTGATAAATGTAGGCAAATTTCTGTTGGGCCACTAACAAATTAACCAACCCACACACCTACTTAACATATAATTAAGTAATGGGAGATAAGCTCGTATTTTCACTCACTTCTCATAATATTTTCTTAATTTTTTTATGAATTTTCATTAACTTAGGGTTAATAAATGTGCATGAGTATGTTTTAGTAGGTATTACGCTTGTGGTACTCAATTTTGTAGGAAAATATGTCGAATTAGAGAAGTTTATCAAAATGTGAGGAAATCCGCCAAAGTGCCTAAGTTAGGACTGACACAAGTGCCTGTGTGTCGGCCAATGCATGATTGAAGGATGAGTGAATTGGCAAGGAATTCCGCGTTGACCGACGTGGATGTGTATCAGTCGACGTGGAACTCGTTGATGTTGAGGTGAGTCGATCGACTTGAAGATTGAAGTGGGGAAATTTGTGTTGATCGATGTGGCCTTGTGTCGGTTGACGCGAATATTCACAGTGCGATTTTTCAACTTAAAGCACGGGACTTGCAATTTAAAGCCCAATACAAGTTTTCCCTAAAGTTCAAGACCACAAAACCTAAGCCTACTGCTATATATACTGATGTATTAGGTTTGGATTGATTATTCAGTCTCCCACACAATTTATATTCAGTATTATATTTATATTTCAAGCTTTAGGAGTTGAAGAACTGGATCAAGTTTATTTTATGTTTTAGAATTCTCGTAAGTTTTCTTTAATGCAATTTTATATTTTTGTTTTAATGTTTGTTTTTAGCATGTCTAACTAGAAACTCTAGCATATTCTAGGGTTTGCACTGTGTGGATAACATGTGGGGATGATTTAAATTCAAATCCTAATTCCTGGTTTAAATTCTCTAACTTTGATTCTAAGATCTATTTTAATTGAAGGATCAAGAGATGAAATTGACTTGAGTTATTAGTTGTTTGATTGAAGGACCAAGAGAAGAAAATTAATCGCAAGAAAAGAAATTTTAATGTAATTATTTTCTGTATCAAAAAGAAGAATCAATTGTAGGTTTAAAATATGTGTTTATTGTGATTGACTAGTTTGTGTAATTGAAACTCAAAAGGTAAAGTGCACTTTCTAGTAATCTAGGTTTTAATGCCCGACCAAGGAATTAATTCCATCTGAACAGATTTCCCACCAATTTTATTGTTTGGGTTTGAATTTGTTGATTCTCACATGTGTCCAGATTAGTTGTTTTTCCTAGGATCTGTGTTTTGCTTTATTTGATTTTAATTCCAAAGTGATTTTCAAGAAACAAAACCTTTCGAAAAATTGATTTACTCAAACAATAAATTGATAAATTGCATTCAACACATGAGATAATTTCGTCATACTTTACTCTTGAGTTCGATAACCTCCAGGTTCTATAAATTTATTTGCATCATCGTATTACAATAGTCTGGTAATTTCCAGCGATCAGTGTGCTCGGTTAAATAGCTTGGGACTAAAAATATCCAACACATAATTTATTTTATCGATCTTTATTTAATATTTTATAATTAAATCTATTACTATAAATAAACTATTGTTTTTTATTTTCAGTTTTTTTTAATATTTGATTATTAAAACTTATTCATTAGTAACTATAATTTGTGTTACTTTAAGATTTTGGTTTTTACTTATAAATACTAACGGAATTATAGTATACTATAATTTTGTTGTTATAATGATCATTAAAATACAACAATAATAAAGTATTATATGAAGATTCTCATATTTTGAACACACTAATTTATTACTAAAGATCTTCTTCCCCACTTTCTTGGTTTTCGCGTAAAACACCTAATTTAGCCTTTTCCTTTTCCTTTTTTCTTTGACAACGTTGCAACATTTTGGGGGACATATCTTCCCATTTCACATACGCTATTAAAAGGGGATTTATGCATCAAAGAAGATTTGAAATAAATAAATACAATTTTGCAACCAATTTAGGTACCATCTCAATATTTCCTAAGAAGCTTTATCAATCTAGAATTAAAATTATAGTTTAGAATTTAAAAAATTATAAAATTTTTAATCTAAAATTTCTATATTTAATATTGGATTAAGAGTCTTGATATCTTTTAAATACTGAATTAAAAAATCATATTTAAAATCGTGAATCCATCATTAAACTATATTTTATACTATATGAGTGTTGAGCATGTTGATGGAGGTTTTTATAGTCTTCTAATAGAAATGGTAAGCGCCATCAATGATTTAAAGGAAAATTTTATTGGAGTACATTATTATATGAATGAAGATGCAAATAAAGCGGCTCGTAATTTTGATAATTTTGATTGAATATTTATATTTTATGATTTTTCAGTAATTAATTAACATAATGAAATTGAAAAGAGACTTTAATGAAGATTTTGAAATGGGTAATAGTAAAGTAATATACTCTTAAATTGTTTTATTAATTTTAATACAAGGAGGATATTATTTTCTACGAAACTTGAGCTTTCATAGATAATTTAAATCAAAAGACACCTTTCCTGTACATTTATCGGCCTTTTAATTATATTATTAATAATTAAGTATAATTATTTTAGTACTTAGTGCTTAGTGTAATGAATAATAGTATTATAGGAAGTGGATTGGATAAACTGTAAATTAATCTAAACCGTTGTATTATGAATAATTTAATTTTTTTAAATATTTTTCTTTATCATATTTTTGTAAGAAAAAAAAAACATCATAAATCTCTCACTTTCAATTTGTTTTTCGCCTATCATATGTCAATTTAAAGGTATTTTATGTTGGTCTTGAAATCAGAGTATTGAGATGCATGGAGTAAATTCTTTATGTAAATTTGTACTCACAAACTGATTGTTACTCATCAATTCACCAGTTTGTGGCTCTGAAAATTTGTTGCTAACGAGTCTGAAATTAGGTTCGATTCGAGTATACTACAACACATAGAGCGACTTGAATTCAAGCACAAAAATAAATAAAGCAGTAAAGTGCAAACATGATTTATAGAGATTCAGTCACAAAAATCTATGTCCTCTCTTCAACCTTAAGTTTGGAATACACTAAGCTTCTGGTTAAAAAAGAACTCGCGATCTATCGCTAGCTGGTAGATGCCTATATCAACAGTCCACTAGTTCACTCATCCAGGCCTCTGGTCTCCTTCGGCTTTGCAGATTTTGGAGTGTGAACACACCATGCAGCCCCCTTGTCTAGAACTTGAAAACTTTATGGTTCTTCCCGGAATCGTTGATCTTGCTGCTAGAAGCCCTTGATAGTCTCTACTTGAAGATAGCAGTGACTGTTGTGTTTCTTACTTGGACAATAAGAACACCAAGATGTAAACTTATGCTTGAAGACAATAAGTCTTGTGTCCAAAGATTGGCACACGGTAAGCTAAGAATCAGCCTCGAACGGTTGGAAGCTTTAAGCTTGAATTCTAACAGCACTTTGAGTGTTCGGTATTTCAGTTTTTAATTTCATTTTCGGTTTTCATAACCTTCTCCTCTGGATTACTTCGCCTATTTTTAGGCTAGGTTAGAGAGATTTGAAAATGTAGTCGTTTAGAGATATTATGTGTTGTCCAATCCATAGCCTCCTTCTGTGAAGGACAGGTTGCTTTCCAAAATATCTTCACATGTTCCTGCTTTTCTGACAACAGGTGTTTGCTCCGTACTTTATGTCAACACGATTGTGTTCGTCAGTCCGAGGAATTAAAACTTGTTGATCACCAGGATCTCTAGACTTTAAGGAATATCTCATTCTTAAAGTCTGGTCTTGAAAGACATTCCTCTGACTTGTTCTTTTTATCTCTATGAACGGGTTAGGATATTTTGTAAACTGGAATACTCCAAGGTGGTGAGTTCTCTCAGTTTCTTTGAAGATAAGAATCACAAACTAGTAAACTGATTACCAATTTTTTTATAACTCATTGTGCATCCCAAATTGATGGATTAACTTCTGAACCAGTTTATCTTGATCAGCTTCATTACAACTAAAAAAATATCATATATAGAACATTACAAGTTTTGCACAAACTATAACTAATCTAAAGGCATTTTAAGCTGGTGGTTTCTATACAGTTTTTGACACATCAAAACACAATTTGAAGCTAAATTCTTTACAATCTACTACCTCCGTCCCGGATCATTAGTCTTGTTTCATTCCGGCACAGATACCAATGTGGGTGAGATAGAGGAAATTAGTATTTTATTAATGAGTGTGTATTAATTTTCCATTTTAGGAAAGCAAGACTAATGTTTGGGACAGACGAAAAAGGAAAACAGGACTAATGTTTTGGGACGGAGGGAGTATAATATAAGATCCAAAACTTATAGGCTTGAAATCCAATTATATGAACATAGATGAAATTGAAATAAAGTAATTCAGTCATAACAACTCTTTGGACGAAATGAAAATATTGTTTATAGTTCTAGAAATATTACTTATATCATCAAAACTACTAAAAAGGTAATTGAAACTATACTATCTAAATTATTTTATAAGTTATTCATTAAAATTAACTTGACGTAACCCTACCCCATAGCAAAAACCTACTATCTAAATTAATTTTTTTCTTTTTTTCACCCTCTTTTTAGGGTGGTTAGCCCTCCCCTCTCACCCCACTTTTCTTTCTGCATCTTATACTTTACATTTATTTCGATTTAATTTAAGATGTTCGAATTATAAAGTTCGATTTCAACATTTACCAGCCACAAAAAAGTAGTGTACAAATCCAAGATGTAGCTTTCGGCATTCCACAACTCCATAAATCTTCTTTTTTGCGGCTGAAATAAATAATTAAATAAGCAGCAACCTATGTACATAACTATAGTCTCCAACTAAAATTAAATTAAATTCAACTTTTCCTCATAGATTTGGTCCTCTTCATTTTCCTACACTTGTCGTCAGAGCTGCTGCTACTCCAAACATACCCACTCGGAATCACAAACGGATCCTCCACCTCCTCCCCGCCGCCCCTACGGTGGCGGCTGCCGCCTTTCGAGTTGGACGGTCCCTCATCGTCGCTTGCAAGCTGTCCCGGACTGGACGACGGAGTGTAGAAATATTCAGTTGGTTGAAGGTCCATGAATTTTGTAAATGTTATCACCACCTTCACCGTTGGAATCACGGGCACAGCAACCTGGTTCAATATATACACATATATAATAAAAATAATAATATATATAAGTTTGAAAGTTGGAAACTTTAATTTAATTCGATTTATACTATGATTCATATTATCCATGTGACTATGTTTAATCCAGGGCCCCACATTTAAATGCTCCTTGTCAAATCCAAAAGTTTAATTTGGTCTTATCTCTCTATCTACACTCTATCTATCTAACAAAAAGGCATTTCTTCTATCTATTCTCCTAAGATGTGACAGCAAAATGTGAATATAATATCATATGTGGTTTAAATGTATAATGAAAATGAAAAAAAAAATAAAAAATCCCTGACTTGGGATTATGCTTGGTCGAAATTTGCATTATATTTAACCAATAACCATAAAATAGTGAAAAAATGAGAACAAAATGCAACAAGTTATAAGCCAACATCTCTTGATTTATTACAGCTAAATATTATTAAATTTGCATAATTTGTCTCGTGCAGTGAAAATACCTTGTGTTTGGTTTAAATTAATGTATTTTTAACATATAAGAAAGTTGCATAATTTAAGATAATTTTAATATTTAAATAAAATTAAATAGAAATAAGTGAGAGAGAGCATTTGGAGGAATACCTTGACTGGAAATGTCCCAGGCGGAAACGTCGTCGTTAAGACCTCCCTCAAGCGTCGGACGGTTTTAATCTTATCGGCTAAAATGTCGAGCAACGGCAGCAACTCCTCCGTCTTCAACGGGAACTGTTCCGTCAGCCAAACCATCGGCCGCAAGCTCTTGGCGAACTCCCTGTCTTTCGTCCTCGGCGGCGCCACCAGCCTGTCTGCCGTACGAGGCGCGGGCCCTCGTCTCCTCGAGCCAGCTGGGATGATATTAATATCCACACTTTTACGGGATACGGAAACGAATTCCGTCTCCTCCCGGAGAAAGCTACTGTGCCGCCGCTGATGATCGGAAGACACGCTGAATCGAGGATTTTCCGCCACGATGAAGTCGTCGTCGGACTCTTCGTAGATCTCCAGCGGCAATATGGAAGTGGGGGGGAGGGGATCGTCCCTGTTTTCTGCGGCGGCGGCGGCGGCGACTTTGCGTGAGCGGAAAGTGAACAACACATTGTGCATTTCGTAAACCCTAGATTTCCATTCGCCGACGGTTTCGGTTTTCTCTTGTCGTCTCCAGTTGGTGCGGCCGACTAATTCAGCCTTCGTCACGTCCATTCCGGGACGATAAACGCTTGTCTGGCCGCAGAAGTCCGAGATTTCGGCGTCGGAGAGTGGATTCCCGGCGTTCTCAAACGCGTTGAGGATTTTTTTCTTATCGTGGTTGAGGATAAGAAGGGATCCCTGGGGTAAAACGACGTCGTTGTATTCGTTCTGATTGATGTCGTCGTTGAGGAAAAGGATGCTTTGGTTGGCGCGTTGGATTTTGAGGCCGTCGTAGCCGACGAGCGTGGTGTCGGCGCGCAGGTTACCGTCGCGCTTCCAGATTCTGTAGGTGTCGGAGGGGGCGATTTTACCGACGAATGGGACGACGGAGCTCTCAAAATGGAAGGAGATCTCCATGTAGAAATCGCGCATGCGGCGGAGTTCCGCAACGAGGCGGGGGAGGCGGCGCCGCCACTTCGACCAGAGGGTGAGGTGGTTATGCTGGACGAGGGCTGGGACGATCGCCGGGCAGCGACGGAGGATCGCCTCTTGGAGGGGATTCCATCCCGCGGCGTTCTGGAGGGATATGTCTGCTCCAGCGGCGGCGAGTGCTCGAGCAGCAATAGCGTCGTTAAGGCGGACGGCGAGGTGGAGCGGGGTTTCTCTGAGGCGGTTGTCTCGACGGTCGAGGATGGCGGAGATTCGATCGACGAGACGATCTTCGGCTAGTGATTGTGATTCAGTATGAATTCGATTGGGGTCGGATAGCTTTGGCAATAGGGAAATGAGTTTGGTGAGGGCGGCGTGATCGGCCGTGGCCACCGCATAGTGGGCGGGGCTGTCAGCGTAATCTTGCGGGCGCACTACGGCGGCGGCCGTGGAAGACTTGGACATTGTTATGAATGGGTGCTACAAATTATCATGCAATTAAGAAGGAAGACACTGATAGATAGAGACTAAAAGGGAAAAGAATTCATCCGGCCCATAATGGTGAAAGCGTCTTGCTCGGAATTAAAAGGTCGTTATTTCAAATTCTTTACGAACATTTAGATCTGTAAATCGAAGTAAGTAAATACTCTCATTATTTCATAAAATTAGTTTCATTTTCTTTCTCACAATAACCAAAGAGATAAAAATAATAAAAATTAATAACTTATTAAAGTAAATGCATTAATTTTTAATTTTTAGTAATGAAATAATTATATGGTATAGATAAAAATAAAAAATAGACTAAATTCATGAAGAAAAGGAGTATATTTCTGTTATAAAAGTAAAAGCAACGAAAAAGTTGACCCTGCTCGGGTAGTGATGATACGTGTCATTATTTATAACTAAGAGATTATAATTTGATGTTTTCTATAATTAATCGATTTTAAGTAATACTCCGGATATTCCTCTATTCAAATTAAGTATTCCAATTTTTTTTTAAAAAAAAAATAGAAATTGGAGGCCTGCTGTGCAGTGTAAAACGGGATTAAACAACTTTAACTTTATTAAAAGGGAGTCTAAATATTGAGAGATACTATCCGGTGCGACTTTTGTTGCATATTTTCACTGTCGTTTGCAAATATAAGAATTTTTTATATTCTATATGTAAATATCTTTGTTAGTAAAAGATATAAAGATTTGATTTTGTCTTCCTTTGTCGTTCAGTTCAAATAGAAGCTTTCTGTAAAATTGTCTAGTAAATATTATTTTGTAGGACGGATTTTAATTTATTAGATTCATTATTGTCTTTATTAATTAAATATATAATTTAAATTAAGTAAATATATTATTTATATTGAATAATATAATTAAGAATCGCGAAACACTTCTTTACAATATATGAAACAAATTATTTATTTAAATTGAGTAAATACATCGTTACATAACCAAAATATACTATTTAAATTGAGTAAACTAACATATCATTATCTTATGTGAAATTAACGGGGAAACTTTTCAACAAATACGATCATTTACAATAAAAAAAATACATAATTTCATTAAATTCGTCTCACAATAAAAATGATGAGACTGTCTCATCTGAGACTTTGCCTTAATTTAATTATGTTATCATATTTAATTATTTTTATTATGTTAATAATGTCAAATCACTATTGAAGTCGTATTATTTTTCTACATATGGATCGAATTCGGGTATTAATTAAGGCTTCTCTTTAATGGATCATATACAAATTGAGGTTTAATGGATTGTTTCACTTACAAATTGACACAATATAGATTGACATGTATGAATTACTACCCCTATTTGAATACATCATTCATAATGAATACTATTATCACTACTAGGGAAAAATATATTATTTTAATTAAGTAAATAAGTAATCATCAAGCAGACAAGTGGAAATCGTCCACCAAGAATTCTGAATTTAATGAATCGTACAAGATGCTATGCAACATTGTGGTCTGTATGTTGCAGTGTGAAGTTAGCTCTCTCTCAGAGCTCAGTTTAAGAAAGTACTCCGTGATGATGGTCATAGATGATGGCATCAGGGCTAATTGGGTTGAATTTGTGTATGACAGACTGCTGGAGAATGAGCACAAAAATGACCTGGTAAAAATAGAGCACAGGTTCTGTTGTGGTATGCTTTGGGCCGAAGGTCAACTATCTGGTTGAGCATTTGGTGGAGAAACTGGACAGCAGAGAATTGCTGTCCAGTAATGACTTTATTCCACCAAACAAGTCAATACAAGACCAAGGGAGAGGAATAGAACCACAATATCTGACTGGGAGGCAGAACGTTAATAAAAAAGAACCAGTTAGCGAGAATGAAATTTCCCTGAGTATTATAGGCCGAAAAGTCCATCAAATGGCTTAGTCCATGACTGAGGAGAAGAAGGCTAAACTAGAAGAACAAAAGAGAAAGACAACTACTTTGAATTGATCGAAAGCTTGACTCCCCTCACCCAACTTCAAGAGATGGTGAAGCAACCATCATCATCTCAGAAATACAGGAGTAAGAGATCACTAGATCTCCTCACAAACAGCAGCAACAAAAGAAGCAGAAGATGCGATCGATTGTCATTGGAGCCCAAGTCTCTCGGGCACTAGCAGCAGAAGGGGTGATGCCACTGGACATGCCATTCAGGTACAAGTGCTTGTAACTGGGAGCTACTTTGAAGCACTCCCCGAAAAGTCTGCAGCCAAGAATAAGAGGGCATTAGTTACTATGGCGCAAGCAGAGGCTCTAAACAAAGCCAAAACAGAGGCAGCAATTGCCAGAGAAGAAAATAAAGCCAGGGAGGAGGAATTGACAAGAGAGTTGCAGGCTCGTGATGAAGCATTTGAAAAGATTAAGGATGATGCTGAAGCCAGACAGAAGCAGGCAGTCAAAATTTGGCCAAATCAATCAAAGGCAAGGACAATGATGTTGATCAGCCAAAAGGAAAGGATATCTTTGATCCCTTTTGGACCAAACCTCCTACCAGGATGTTCTTCAAGGAGACATCCTCTGAACAAACCCAGGGGTTCACAGAGATGATGCCCGATGAAGCCTTTTATAGAGTGTTGAATAAAATGCTCCCAACCTGTGCGGAAGAGAAAGTTCAACAGAAGGAAGTGGAGATCCTGATAGAGAAAGATTTGAATGTTTTGGAAGAACCAACCGCACAAGGTGAGATCGGTGCTTTTTTGAATATTGATGTTGTGAGTGAACTAGCTGTGGAAGGGGACGCTAGTACTTCAATAGATATTGATTTGGAACGGGTGATGATCGATGCTAAATCTGCATACAAATTATAGCAAAGGGCAAATAAATTTATAAGACAACCCAAGGGTTGGTCGATCCCACAGAGATAGTGCAACGATGGACAATCATATACTGAACATGGTTCTCAGAACTTTTGTTTGGGCAAATCAAATTTGAGGTTTTTGGTTTTTCAAAAGAAATAATTAAAGAGGGAAATTCAAATAATAAAAAGCACAGATTCCAGGGAAATCTACCAATCTGATCAACTTGCAAGAATTAAATATTCAAACCCATGAAACACAATTTTGGTGGAAAACCTTTTATTGTGGAGTTAATTCCTTGGTCGGGAAATTAAAACCTAAATTACTAATTAGTAATCTATCTCCTCTCGGTCTCAAAATACACCAATTAATCAATTTCATAAAGATCTAGATTTTCCTACAATTGAAATCTTCTTGGTCGGACAGATAATCAAAAGTATTAAACTCTTACTTCCTATTATCGATTTTCACCTTTCGGTCCTTCAATCAATAACTAAAACCTATTCCAATTTTCATCTCTCGATCCTTCAATTGAAAATAGATTTAAAATAAAATCAAAGAGTTTAAACCAATACAAGGGTTTGAATAAATAAATCTAAACAAGCATCACAGATGGAGAAACCCTAGAACCTGTTTAGGGTTCTAGCCTAACATATTGAAGAAAAACATTGCAAGGAAAATTAAAGATTGCATTAAAAAATAAAGGTTTAACAAATAAAAGTAAAGAGGAATTCTAACAAAACCTAAAGAAAACAGAAAATAAAGGTGTAAAAACTGTAAAGTGGGAAGGTATAAGATTAAAAGATAAAAGGGTTAAAAGAAGGTTAATAATTCTGAGATGTTGGAGAGTTTATATAGAAGTAGGGTTGAGGCCTTGGATGGATATCTTCAAAAGGTATGATTTATTGCTTCCAATTTGATGTATATCTTGTTCCCCAAGCTATTCTCGCCCAAAATATGTGAAAATCCCGCAAAATCTCGCCAATCAGTCTGTCTCCGTCGAGATAGACCCTGCCACGGCCGAGATGGACGCTTCTGTCTCGGTCGAGATGGCTTTAATTTTGGTCGAAACAGAGACCGTTTTTGCCACTTCCGACCCTCCTGCGCAGTCTCACGGTTTTGGCCATAACTTTCGCATCCAAACTCCGATTGACCCGATTCCAGTTGCGTTGGAAAGCTAACTCAAAGATCTTTCAATGCCATGATCCATTAGCTCAGATTCCATCGGTGGAAGAATTTGTGACTGTTTCTTTGAACATCTGCTGCTTCCGGAACGGATTCTCCATTGGATTTGGCCTAAAACCTGCGAAATCTTACCATGGCAGGCATAACACCCTCTAATATATACTCATGCTCAGTTTATTCAAGAAAACAAGCTAAAATGCATAAAAGAAAAGAAAAACAAAGCGATAAGTGAGTAGAAAAACGAGCTTATCAAACCCCCCAAACTTAAACACTTGATTGTCCTAAATTCAGAAATACGATTTGATTATTACTAGGCAAATAAAATAAAATAAAAACTTAAATCAATTAAAGTGAAACACAGACCCTATGGTAGAATTTTTATATTGAATAACATACAAGAACCAATTACATTGGCATGTGGAATACTGCAATTGTTGGGAAAATATTCCTGAACTATCCTTAGGAGTACAATGTAAAAGGTTTTGTTGGATCAAACCTTAGTAGATGGTCGATCATTGCTGAACCTTAGCATAGCTTAGCAACTTATGTAATGTCCTGTATAGGGTAAACATTGAGTTGTAATAGAATAGGTTGCTTGGAAGAATCTCAACAAACATCAGAAAAGCTAAAGAAGAAGAAAGCTAGTGATAGAAGAATGCTGAGGAGTCAGCATTTGATAACACGTCACAGACTGCTAAAGGCGTTAGCAATCCGAAGTCAGAGTAGCAGAAGAGCATTTGCTGCGCATCAAGTCCAGTAGCATGCTGAAAGATATCCAGCATCCCGCTCCAGTAAAGGCACAGCAAAGCAAATCTCAACAACTGCTACACCGCCATTCTGACCAACACGC
>JAPKLW010000486.1:437967-494122 GCA_026898455.1 Plectranthus barbatus
AACAACTGCTACACCGCCATTCTGACCAACACGCGAAGATTAGACCTATCAGAAGTAGATCGAAAAAGCCTGTACGGAGACAGAAAAGTTGGTAAAAAGCTACCTTCATTTAAGATAAAAGATCCGTTGTGTCTAAACGGAACTGCCGACTCAAGATTCAAGAAACCAACTATAAAAGGCAAGTCAAAGGAAGATGCAGGAGCTGCTCACTCTCTAACGCAAACACACGTACGAAAGATTTCAAAAAGAGACAAAAATTCCTAAGAGTAGTTCAGTTGAAAGGCACAATACAGAGTTATCAAAAAGATTTGAAAGAAGGATTGCTGAACAGGCAAGGGTGAAAGCAGAGGAAGCTGAGCTGCTGCGGAAAGAAAAAAAGTTTGAACGAGCAATGATGGAACTAAGAATGAAGTTAGAAGAACAACAGAAAGCAGAACAACGAGCTCGTATCGAACAAATGGAGAAACTCATAGCCATGACAATGAGGAAGGTGGAATCTCTTGAGAAGCCAAAACCTCCACCAGACACCACCCCCATCTGTCACTTTCTTATTTTTTTTGCCGTGATTCTGAACTGATTTCACTAAACTTGTAATTGCAATATCATATATGAAATCATCGGAATCACGACAAAATCTTATTGTCTATATTCTTATTTTTTGAGTGCGTACAATAGTTGAAATACACTCTCTATGTATTCAACGAATCAGAATCTGGAAGATAGGCCAAGAATGTTTGAATGTTTGCTGAATGATTCACTTGTAATATTTTCGCTAAGGACTTAAAGCAAGTAAGATTCTGAGATAGTTTTTCCTTGTAACTCAGGATTTTTCGATGCTAAGTCTCAGCAATCCTTAGTAAGCTTTGATCGCACCAAAAAGGTTGAAATTGTTGGGAAAATATTCCTGAACTATCCTTAGGAATACAATGTAAAAGGTTTTGTTGGATCAAACCTTAGTATATGGTCGAACATTGCTGAACCTTAGCATAGCTTAGTGATAAGTTAGGATTTTCACCAACTTATCTGGTTGTTCTTTGACTGAATGTGTGATGTAAAGATCGTTTTTGTACTAGTTTTCGTGCATGAATTGGCTTTTGTACTCGTAATGTTGTGTTTGATGAAAAATGCATAGTTTTGGCCATAAACAGAGGAGAGTTGGATTTTCAGTTTCAGGTCCACGTCGATCGACGAGGATGTCTCGTCGATCGACAAGGAGAATGAAGGAGGAGCGATCGACGAAGGAAGAAAAGAGAAGATCGATGGAGGCAGCATCCACATCGATCGATGCCATTGGACGTCGATCGACGAAGGCATTTCACCGGCGTCGATCGATGCCAATCTCCCACGATCGACCCGAAGTCGAGAATCCTAGTATGCGTCTGTTTTGGAGATAGAGCCATATCTTCACCTAGATTTTGTATGATACATTCTACACTATTATAAAAAGCCATATAAAATTCATTTTTTAGAGAGAGAGACAATAGATAACTCACCAAAACTTAGTATTGAAGATTAATTAGAGTTTCTCGAGGTTTTTGAAGTTTATGTTTGAAGACAGAGTTCTGCAGGATTATTTTTGAATTCCGATTTTTATGCAATTCAGGTTTTATTCTTCTATGATGAATATTATTTTGAATATGTGTAACTAATCTCTTCCTCAGATTCTAGGGTTTCGAATTATCAATGTATACATGTTTGATTAATTGAATTATTTTCCCTTTCCCTTCGTAGTTTGTGAAATTTTTGCTTATTCATAATCTTGATTTGTTGGCCACATATTAGGATTAACTAGTTGATTACTTAAGACGTAACTGTACTAGTTTTCAATCGAAAGAGATTTTCATAATATAATCTGATTTCTTGTCGTAACTGAAGGAGATTGATTGTAGGAATAAATCTGTAGATCTTTGGAGTTAATTAATTTATTCTGAGACCGAGCGGAGATAGGTAATTGATTAATCTACTTTACGAATTGTCCAACAAAGATGTTCGTAATATTGTTCTGATGTTTCACTATGAAGAGGAATTAAAATTGGGAAATAATCAATTTATTCATCCATGTCATACTTGATAAGGAGATATTCCCGGAATTTGTAATTCTCATTACCGTTTTCAATCAAAGTATTTTAATTTCCTGTTTAAGTTTCATTAGCGAGTATTGTGATTTTCAAAACAACCAAAACTTTTCAATTGATTTTCCTAACCAGTATTTTGAGAACTTATGATTTAGTACTTAAGGTTTTTCGTTGCTTCATTCCCTGAGGGATCGATAATTTTCATTTGCCGCTATATTATTAGCTTTGCTAAGTCGCTTGTTAAATAATTTTAGCGATCAAATTTTGGCGTCGTTGCCGGGGATTTGATAAGTTCATTATTTCACTCACTTATCTATAAGGACAATCAAACGTTCAAGTTTGGGGGATTTGATAAGTTCATTATTTCACTCACTTATCTATATTATTTTCCTACTATTTTATGTAGATTTATTGAGTTTATATATATAATTTATGCATGAATCAATATTAGGTGATATTAGGCGTATTTTGGTATCTGTGCAGGTTTTTAAGCCTAAACTCACGAGAAAACCGTTCCGAAAGCAGTGACGTGTAAGAGTAGCAGTGAAGAGTTTTTCCACAAGAGGAATTCGGGCTATTGGCGCATAGAAATGGATGATGCTTTGAGTTAGCTCTCCAACGCAACTGGAATCGGGTCAATCGGAGTTCGGAGGAGGAAGTTATGGCCAAAACCGTGACACCGCGCAGAAGGGGCGAGAAGCTGCGTCGACAGACGCCAATCAGCATCAATCGACACCGACCAGGAAGCCACGTCGATCGACGTGGATCAGCCACGATCGACGCGAGCGAGTCTGCTGGAGCAAAAATCTGATAAAAATCGGATTTATTCATATCTTTAGCCCTAGATTTGATATGATACACCTCCACCTCTATATATAACCTTGTAAAATCGAATTTTAAGCATTCCTCATTCCAGATTTCAGATTTTAGAGATTCCAAGAGTTTTTAGGTTTATGTTTGATGACATATTTTTGTGGGAAGACATTCAGACCCAAGTTTTTATGCAATTCAGGTTTTATCTTTCTATGATGAATATTACTCTGAATATGTGTAACTAATCTCTTCCTCAGATTCTAGGGTTTCGAATTATCAATGTATACATGTTTGATTAATTGAATTATTTTCCCTTTCCCTTCGTAGTTTGTGAAATCTGTGCTTATTCATAATCTTGATTTGCTGGCCACATCTTAGGATTATCTAGTTGATTACTTGAGACGTAACTGTGATAGTTTTCAATGGAAAGAGATTTTCACAATATAATTTGATTTCTTTTCGTAACTGAAGGAGATCGATTGTAGGGATAAATCTGTAGATTTTTGGAGTTATTTAATTTATCTTGAGACCGAGCGGAGATAGGTAATTAATTAATCTACTTTATGAATTGTCAAACAAAGAAGTTCATAATATTTTTATGATGTTTCACTACGAAGAGGAATTAAAATTGGGAATTAATCAATTCATTCATCCATGTCATACTTGATAGGTTGATATCCCTGGAATCTGTGCTCCTCTTATCTGAATCCAAAAGCCTTTTAATTTCCTGTTTAATTTTCATTAGCAAGTATTGTGATTTTCAAAACAACCAAAGCTTTTCAATTGATTTTCCTGACCAGTATTTTGAGAACTTATGATTTAGTACTTAAGGTTTTTCGTTGCTTCGTTCCCCTGGATCGATAACTTTAGGGTTTACAAATTTATTTGCCACTATTTCTATAATTAATCTGTAGAAATTACAGTGATCAAATTGGCGCCGCTGCCATGGAGTGAACAGAATTAATCTTACTATTAAATCTGTGATTAAAGTACTGATTTAGGCTGTAATTTCTGTATTTTCCTTTAATTTTCCGTATTTTCGTAATTCACGTCGATCGATGCTTAGTCTCGTCGATCGACGCTCACATTCGTCGATCGACGCCGTACTTGTTTTCAAATTTTTAGTTTTTTGTATTTCAGTTCGTTCCATTTATTTTCAGTCTTACTTCACTGCATCCTTTGTTGTACAGGTAGTGCATGAGTACACGAGCCAGAGGAAAGGACCCGCTATATTATTACCCGGATATTGAAGCCACTTGCAGAAAGATCCAAAAGAATAAGCGTACTCAGGAAAGCTCAAGCAGTCAAGCAATGGACGAACAACCACCAATTATCCAACAGCAACAACCAATGCTAACTGCAGAGGAGCAAGCTGTGCTTCTCCAGGAAGTTCAAGCTATGAGGGCACAGATCCAACAGTTCAACCTGGAGAGAGACCTCAAGAGGAATAATCCAAATGGAAGGGATATGCGCCATAACCCACTGTTCGATGACAATCCCGACAATGGAGAGGATGACAACCAGGATCCGCCAGGGGAGTCTGACGATGAGGAAAAAGAGAAGGCCATGCAGAACCAGTATAAACCTCGGTTCAAGGAAACAGATTTCAGGATTGGCATCAATGCCAATAATTTTAAACTGAAAACCGGGTTGGTACAGATGGTGCAGCAAAACCAATTTGGAGGAAGACCAGCTGAAGATCCTTATGCGCATCTGGATAAGTTCCTTATGTTGTGCAACACTGTCAAAATCGGAGGAGTCAGCAAGAGTGCCATCCGAATGCGTCTGTTCGCATTCTCTCTGCGGGATAAGGCACAATCATGGTTCACTGCACTAGACAAGGGGAGCATAAGCACGTGGACTGAACTGAGGAATATGTTCTTGGAGGACTTTTTCCCTCCAAATGTCATCAGGCAGCGAAGAAAAGAAATCATCAGGTTCGCTCTACGACCCGATGAAAGCTTCAGTGAGACGTGGGATCGATTCAAAGAATTACTGAGATCATGCCCCGATCATGGTTTTCCGCCAGGAGATTAAGCAGAGGCCTTTTACGAAGGGCTCAATGAAAAGACCGTCAAGTTGGTAGACACCACACTTGGTGACTCCGTAATGACAAAGAGCGGAAAGAAGGCCATGGAATTCTTCCAAAAGATGGCTAACAACACTCAAAGATGGTCCTCATGCCGAACTCGACCTGTGAAAGCAATTGAGAAAGTAGTGGAGAAAGCCACCGAACAACCCGATCTGGCCACTGAGCTGGAGAAGCTAAAGGAAGAATTCGCAACTCTAAAGCAAGAGAAAGCAATCACTGCTATCGAGGTGACACAAACTCCAACTGAGGGGGACAATGCAGAGGTAAATTTTATCTAAAGGGGCGGCTATCAAAATAATTACCGAGGAGGATTCCAGCAACACAATCAGCAGCATCATCAACCCTATACCTTTAATCATGCGAGGAATCACCCTGGATTCTCCTACGCAAACCCTCAAGCTGCAGAGCAACCACCACCAGGATTCGACGTACAAGGATGGGGAGATAGTGGAGAAGAAGAAGCCAAATCTCGAGGAAATTTTGGCTAAGTTCATGGAAGACTCCACCGATACGGTAGCCAAGCTCAAACAAGAAATATCAGGGGTGAACACCAAGGTTGACCAGGTGCAGAAGCATGTGCAGATCATTGAAAATCAAGTCAGCCAGATCGCCGATGCTCTTGGGATGAAACACAAGCCGGGACAACTCCCGAGCAACACTCAGGTCAACCCCAAGAACCAGAATCAGAGGAACCAAGTGAACGCAATAACCCTGCGAGGGGGTAAGTCTTATGAAGGGCCAACGCAAGCAGGAACAAATACCCGAGATGAAGGAGAAATCGAGCAAGACAAAGAGGGCAGCGCAGATGAATCCCCATCGACCGACGAGAGGCCTCCATCAATTGACGAAGCATCAAAATCCCCATCGATCGACGCGGATTCTCATCGATCGACGCCTGCTCCTACTCCACCCCCGAAGAAACCGCCTCTGCCGTTTCCACAGCGGTTTGCCAAGACCAAGATGAACGAAAGGTATGCACGTTTTCTGGAGACAATGAAGAAGGTGCACATCAACATCCAATTGGTCGAAGCCTTGCAAGAGATGCCCGGGTACATCAAGTTCCTGAAAGATATGGTCTCTCAGAAACGACCCTTCTTGGAGCATGAGACGGTCAACCTCTTCGAAGAGTGCAGTGCCATCATTCAAAAGAAGATGCCGATAAAAAGGGAAGACCCAAACTCTTTCACAATCTCCTGTGTCATCGGAGGGGAGACTTTTGGGAAAGTCCTCTGCGATTCCGGTGCTTCAATCAACCTGATGCCATTGTCAATCTTCAAGCGATTGAAGATTGGAAGTATCAAGCCCACAACAATCTCGCTTCAGATGATCGATCGATCAGTCACTTATCCGAAAGGCATTGTGGAAGATGTGCTGGTAAAGGTGAAAGACTTCATTATTCCAGCCGATTTTGTGGTGCTCAATATGGAAGAGGATCGCAACATTCCCCTAATCCTTGGAAGACCATTCCTGAAGACCGGAGGAGCATTGATCGATATTCGAGACGGAAAACTCACATTCATGGTGAATAATGAGTCGGTGACATTCTCAATCTATAAGGCAATGCAGAAGCACAATGATGGAAGCTACACCGAAGAATGCCACATGATCAACTGCTTCAGCCTGGTAATGTCTTCTCCATTCACCTCCCTCAAAAGCGAACCCGACTTCCTGGAAAACTGCTTGCAACATTCTCTGTTCTCGTCAACAAATCTGGACGAGGCAACCGAGGAAATCATGGATCTGGTCGTGGAGCTGGACGTGTTTGAGAAAATAACTCGGGAAAAGGAAATCAAAAGAGAGCCACTACCTGATCGATACAGCCAGAACAACCCAGAAAAGATGGAAAACAAGCCCCCAACAATCAACGCCACTGCAGCGTCGATCGAGGCCGCAGCAAACATCACGACGATCGACGGCAACCTGAAACAGCCATGCTCCAGCTCTGATCCACCAGTCCTGGAACTCAAGACACTTTCGGCACATCTCAGGTACGCATTCCTAGGCTCTGATAATACTTACCCTGTCATTGTTTCTGCTTATCTTACACAGGGGGAGTTGGAGAAACTGTTGCGAGTCCTGCGGAAATACAAGTCCGCCATCGGATGGACCTTGGGGGATATCAAAGGAATCAGCCCTTTGTTGTGCATGCACAAAATCATCCTTGAAGAAGAAGCTAAGCCAAAGAGACAAGCACAGCGACGATTGAACCCAATCATGCAAGAAGTTGTAAAGAAGGAGGTTCTCAAACTCCTTGACCACGGTATGATCTACCCAATCTCCAACAGTAAATGGGTGAGCCCTACACAAGTAGTAGCCAAGAAAGGGGGGATGCAGATTGTGAAGAACGACGATGGAGAGGAAGTTGCAACAAGACCAGTCACGGGATGGCGGTTCTGCATCGACTACCGAGCCTTGAACACCGCCACATGCAAGGATCACTTTCCCCTTCCCTTCATCGATCAAATGCTTGATAGATTATCTGGTTACCCTTTCTATTATTTTCTTGATGGTTACTCAGGGTACAACCAGATAGTTGTGGCACCTGAAGATCAATACACGACAACATTCACCTGTCCTTATGGAGTGTTCGCCTACCGCCGGATGCAATTCAGATTATGCAATGCACCGGCTACCTTCCAAAGATGCATGATGGCAATCTTCCATGATCTGATCGAAGATATCATGGAGGTATTCGTGGATGATTTCTCAGTTTTTGGTAGCTCATTCGATATTTGTCTGCAGAATCTAGCTACTGTACTTGAGAGATGCACCGAGACAAACCTATGCCTCAATTGGGAGAAATGACACTTCATGGTGCGAGAGGGGATTGTGTTGGAACATAGAGTATCAGCCGAGGGACTAGAAGTGGATCGAGCTAAAGTCATAGCCATTGAAAAAATGCCACCGCCAACAAATGTTAAGGTCGTCCGAAGTTTCCCAGGCCACGCCGGATTCTATAGGAGGTTCATCATGGACTTCTCAAAGATCTCCCGACCACTATGCAACCTTCTGGAGAAGGACGTCTCCTTCGTGTTTGATGACGATTGTGTGAAAGCCTTCGAGAGATTGAAGAAAGCACTGGTAACAGCACCAATCTTGACATCACCAGACTGGGATGAGCCCTTCACATTGATGTGCGATGCTAGTGATTACGCTGTTGGGGCAGTTTTGGGCAAATTAAAAGGAAGGCTTTTCCATGTAATTCAGTACGCCAGCAAGAGCATGAATCCAGCCCAATGTAACTACACCACCACGGAGAATGAAATGCTCGCAGTTGTCTATGCCTTCGACAAGTTCCGACCATATCTAATAGGTTCAAAGACAACCGTTTTCACCGACCATGCAACCATCAGATATCTGTTCGCAAAGCAAGATGCCAAGCATAGGCTGATCCGGTGGATACTACTACTACAAGAGTTTGACTTGGAGATCAAGGACAGGAAAGGGAGCGAGAACGTGATCGCAGACCACCTCTCAAGGCTCGAGCCACCGGTCGAAGGGGATGATCAGCAGATGATGATCCGGGAAACATTCCCTGACGAACAGATCTGCATCGCTAGGGAATTGAAAGAGATGTACGATTCCAAGACACCCTGGTATGCAGATTTCGCCAACTACTTGGTAGGCGGTGTTCTCCCTCCGGACTCCTCTCCATATGCAAGGAAGAAGTTTCTGCATGATGTCAGATTCTATTACTAGGAGGATCCCTACTTATGGCATAGATGTGCTGATGGAGTCATTCGCCGCTGTGTGCCTCAGTCCGAGCGGCAACAAATCTTCGAAGCCTGCCACTCATCTCCTAGTGGTGGCCATCACTCAGCCAACCGGACCGCATTCAAAATCCTTGCCAGCGGATTCTACTGGCCATCCATCTACGAGATCTGTCGCGGATGGATAATAGGCTGTGATCACTGCCAGAGGACCGACAATATCTCGCAAAGGAACGAAATGCCACAGACACCGATCATCAAAGTCGAGATCTTTGATGTTTGGGGGATCGACTTCATGGGACCCTTTCCACCATCTCAAGGGTTCTCATACATCCTCTTGGCAGTGGACTACGTATCACGATGGGTCGAGGCTACTCCAACAGTCACAAATGACTCCAAGGTAGTCATCAAGTTCCTACAGAAACTGATAACGCGATTTGGGACACCAAGAGCCTTGGTAAGCGACGGGGGATCCCACTTCTGCAACAAATGGCTTGCTACCCTTCTCACCAGATACGGAGTCAAACACCAAGTCACCACGCTATATCATCCACAAGGGAATGGGCTGACGGAGCTGTCCAACCGAGAAATGAAGCAAATCTTGGAGAAGACGGTGAAGCAAAGAAAGGAGTGGGCGGCAGTGCTTGATGATGCATTATGGGCATACCGCACCGCCTACAAAACACCAATTAGGACGTCACCCTATCAGCTGATCTTTGGGAAGTCCTGTCACTTGTCGGTGGAGATGGAGCACAAGGCTTGGAGAGCAGTAAAAGAACTTAACCTAGATTGGAGGACAACCGCAGAAGAGCGTGCCATGGCATTGAATGAATTAGAAGACTTCTGAGACGAAGATTATGAGAACAATGTCATCTACAAGAATAGGGCAAAGAGGTTCCACGACAAAAGGATTCGCTCACATATTTTTCATTCAGGTGACAAAGTTCTTCTCTTTGAATTCCGTCTCAGATTCATGCCCGGGAAGTTACAATCAAAGTGGGCCGGACCATACACCGTGATCTGCCAATTTATGAACGGTGTAGTTGAACTAGCTGGCCAAGATGGGAAGAACTTCAAGGTGAACGGACAGAACCTAAAACCATACTTCACACCACTTCAAATTAAAGCGGTGGAGAAGTACTACTTGAACCGTCCTTGAAGGCACAGGTATTGTCGAGCTAGCGACATAAAACCAAGCACTGGTTGGGAGGTAACCCAACACTTTACCCCTTTCTTTATTTTTGTTTTTTTTAGTCAGTTGAGTCGAGTCAGTCAAATTTTATGTTTTCAAAAAAACAATTGGGTCCAGTCATCTGTCGGAACACGTTGATCGTTGCTTCTTGCTAGCGATCGACGAGGGAACCTCGACCACGTCGATCGACGCAATTTCTCATCGATCGACGAGAAAGTTTTTCCTTCGTCGATCGACGGGAATGTCTCGTCAATCGATGCAAATTTTTCTGAGGACTGGACAGAGACGGGTTTAAAACCCAAAACCCTCACTCCTCTCACTCACAAACAAACTTGCACGCTTTTTTTCTTCTCTCCAAACACCCACTCGAATTTTTCTCTCCAAATCAGACGCTTCCACCCACGGTATGCATCCTAACACTCTCCTCTTTGATTATTTCTTATCATTGAAGGATTTGAGCATGATTTTGTTAGAAAATTGAGTTTGGGACACTTGTGTCCATTTTTGCAATTTTGAGGATTTCGTTGCTTTCCATGATGATAAATCGATATGGTTGATTGTTTTAGTCGATACACTTCTTTATCTTGGATGGGTAGTTAGGATTTCTTTGAATTTGATGATCGTAGGTTTGGGGGGATAATTCTTGTTTGAAGTGTTGCTCTTATCCTGTTATTTTTGAGATAAATTCTTTCAATCAATGATGCAATATGCTAGGATAGAGGGTGAATTGAACGGATTTCGAATTAATTTTGCATGGGTAGAGACATTTTGTGGACAATTGAACAATTTATTGTTGTAATGTTGGGAATGATGTGAAGTTTCTCTAAGGAGTTTTGACATGATTTTTTTTCCACTACCATTGCAGATTGATTATGGACTTCCAACCCACCTTCGCAAAAAAAGCTCATGAGAGACGCTTTCGGAAATTCTCTAGCGACGAGTTTTCCGTCCGAAAGACACTTTACCCATGCCTGGAAACAATGCATCGGCTGGGAATTCGAGCTGACGTGGAGGCTCTTCTTCAGCAAGTAAACTGGAGTTCTTGGATGACAGCACAGTGGCCGACCTATCCGTCGCTGGTCTTGGAGTTTCATGCCTCACTCCATGTTTTTGAGGTCCAGCCAGAGTCCGAGCCGGCCACCATCTCCTTCCAGCTGCTGAATGAGCACTACGAGATACCAAGGGACGTGCTTGAAGAGATTTGGGGCGTCCGGAAAGGGGGAGCTGGCTTTCTTCCCCCGAGTTTTGACATTGCCCGCTTCTGGAGCCAGATAGCAGCTGATGCTAAGGAGGATTTGCGGGAATTTGACTTGGGGAACCTGAAGGCTTCCTCCATCGACAATCCAGTGTTTCGGTATCTCCAGAGATGCATGGGGGTGTCCATCACAGGCAGACACGTTAGCGGCAAGGTGAGAGTGGGGGAACTGTACGCCATCTATTGCATGCTGACCGGCGAGAAGTTCAGTTTTGCGGTGTTGGTCATAGACCAGTGGAGGCATCAGATCAAGCCTCCAAGGGGAACATCTGGAGCGGGGGATTTATTACCCCGATTGCGGAGTATGTGGGCATCGATCTGTCAGAGATCGAGTCGCTTGAGGAGGACAGCCAAGGACTCGGCACCGGAGCTCTGGTGAAGATGCTGATGTTGTCATCACGAGATGCGGGTTGGTCCCTGCGGATGTCCAATGGGGACAGGTTCCCATTGCCACAGAGGAATCTCACTCGCATCACTGATTATCACTTCCGTGATAATTGGTGGATGAGCACACCAGCCCACTTGAGGCTCATGGTCGGAGCACAGGGAGGTCCCGGTACCTCCCGACTTCATCACCGGCCGCTGGCTCAGCCCGACCAGCGACAGCCACAGACACCTCCAGAAGGACCCAAAGAGGAGGCGCCAGAGGATGACAGACACGATGGGGGAGGAGAGCGGATTCACGATCAGACTGGTGGGCATTTGTCCGGCCACTTTGCAGGAGAATCTTCATCTTCCGGAGGAGTGAATCTGGCGATGATGTACCAGTTCATGCAGCAGCAGGCTGTTCTGCATGCCGAGGAGCACACCCGGCAGGCAATTTTTCGTCAGCACGTGACCACGAGGCTCAACACCCTTGACACGCAGATGCAGCGCCTTCTTCTGAACACCTAGCCCGACTCTGTCTACCTCCGACGCCACAGAGAGTGCCAGGACCGCCGGCGGCGACTTCCCGTTTGGCCTGCCCCCGATGTTGAGATGGAGGATCCTCCAGAGGAGGAATGAGGTACCGTTTTCTTTTTCCTTATCTAACTTTCAAACTTGTTCACTCCTTCGAATGGAACAAGTTTGGGGGGATGAGGATAGGAAAAGGGAAACGTTTGTTTGTTTTTATTTTCCTGCTTTATTTTAAGTTTTCGTTGTTTTGTTGTTTTTCTATTTTTGTTTTTTATTTTTGTTTTTTCTGAACCATCACCATCCTTGTTCTTTTGCTTCAATGTGAACAATTGCTCTCTGCAAGGCTTTTTACTCAAAATTAGTATTTTTGAACTCTTGATTTGTGGTACTTGTTCTGAGTTGGATAGTCTAGAGTATTATTTTAGAAGCTTTTGAACATAGGACAGTCGGAACTACTTTTGATTATGTTGGTGTTGGAATTGAATACTTGTCTTTCCTTGGAATTAAATTGTTGGTTGATAATTGAGATATTTGCTGATTAAGAATGATAATCCGTGTGATAGAGTAGCCGATGATAGGAGCTGCTTTGCCTAATAAGTTGATCTTTGAAATATAAATTTTTGCATGAAAACTGTTCCGAATTGGGTAATTGTTGAGGAGTAACAAAAATTTCTACCTTGTGAGAAATTGTGCCATCTTTTCGTTTGATGAGTGACAAAGTCATTAGATTTACTTCCTAGAATTTGATGAATTTCTCTCCCGAGGTTGCATTAAGTGTGGTAATAAGGTGAAAATGATTTTAGGCATGTTCTTTCGTAGCCCATCTTCCATACACTCGCCTTGAATTTTCACTTGCAACCCCCTTGAGCCTTGAAAAAAAAATTTCTTTCTTTGATTAGGAGGGTTGATGAACAAGAAACTGTGATTTATTGGAGGATGAAAACTGTGGGATTGTGATAAGAGGTTGTGTGCAAAATTAGGGGTTCCTAAGGGTAAATTTCGAAAAAAAAATGAGTGAACATTGGTGAATATGAATGAAAAGAGAGGAGAAAAAAAAATTTGAGAAGAAAAACTTCACATGTGTAGTTCACAAAAGCCAAAATAAATTTTGAACCCTGAAAATTACAAAAGAGAAGGAACAAGATTGTGTGTTAGAAGAAAAAATTACGTGGGCAAGATATGCTAAAGACTTGGTGTTGGAATGGAATATTTTGAGTCACTTAGCCAAAAATATCCTACCTCTTAGGTAAGCCATATTACAACCAAATCAAGACCTTTTTTATTCCCTGAAAAACCACACTAACAAGCAGTGAAGATATGAGAAATTTATCAAACCTATGGTGAGGTAAACTAAAACTTTGAATGAGTGAATTTCAAAGCCCTTTTACTTGATTGAGCGATGAGTGCAAACACTTCCCGGTGAGGTTCCTCCTCAATAATTTAACAATTAGAATTTGTTTGGATTGCATGGTTTATGTGAATAAGTGATACTTAGATTGCAAAAGAAGCTTGTGAGGCATTGCACACTTGTATCTGCATTTGATTAGAACTCTTTTCTGTGAATTGATCGAGGACGATCAATGGTTTAAGTTTGGGGGAGTTGATAAGTTAGGATTTTCACCAACTTATCTGGTTGTTCTTTGACTGAATGTGTGATGTAAAGATCTTTTTTGTACTAGTTTTCGTGCATGAATTGGCTTTTGTACTCGTAATATTGTGTTTGATGAATTATGCAGAGTTTTGGCCATAAACAGAGGAGAGTTGGATTTCCAGTTTCAGGTCCACGTCGATCGACGAGGATGTCATGTTGATCGACGAGAAGAATGAAGGAGGCGCGATTGACGAAGGAAGAAAAGAGAAGATCGACGGAGGCAGCATCTACATCGATCGACGCCATTGGACGTTGATCGACGAAGGCATTTCACCGGCATCGATCGACGCCAATCTCCCATAATCGATGCAAAGTCGGGAATCCTAGTCTGCGTCTGTTTTGGAGATAGAGCCATATCTTCACCTAGATTTTGTATGATACATTCTACACTATTATAAAAAGCCATATAGAATTCGTTTTTTAGAGAGAGAGAGACAATAGATTACTCACCAAAATTTAGTATTGAAGATTAATTAGAGTTTCTCAATGTTTTTTAAGTTTATGTTTGAAGACAGAGTTCTGCAGGATTATTTTCGAATTCCGATTTTTATGCAATTCAGGTTTTATTCTTCTATGATGAATAGTATTTTGAATATGTGTAACTAATCTCTTCCTCAGATTCTAGGGTTTCGAATTATCAATGTATACATGTTTGATTAATTGAATTATTTTCCCTTTCCCTTCGTAGTTTGTGAAATATGTGCTTATTCATAATCTTGATTTGTTGGCCACATATTAGGATTAACTAGTTGATTACTTGAGACGTAACTGTAATAGTTTTCAATCGAAAGATACTTTCACAATATAATCTGATTTCTTGTCGTAACTGAATGAGATTGATTGTAGGAATAAATCTGTATATCTTTGGAGTTAATTAATTTATCTTGAGACCGAGCGGAGATAGGTAATTGATTAATCTACTTTACGAATTGTCCAACAAAGAAGTTCGTAATACTGTTCTGATGTTTCACTACGAAGAGGAATTAAAATTGGGAAATAATCAATTTATTCATCCATGTCATACTTGATAAGGAGATATTCCCGGAATCTGTAATTCTCATAACCGTTTTCAATCAAAGTATTTAATTTCCTGTTTAAGTTTCATTAGCGAGTATTGCGATTTTCAAAACAACCAAAACTTTTCAATTGATTTTCCTAACCACTATTTTGAGAACTTATGATTTAGTACTTAAGGTTTTTCGTTGCTTCATTCCCTTAGGGATCGATAATTTTCATTTGCCGCTATATTATTAGCTTTGCTAAGTCGCTTGTTAAATAATTTTAGCGATCACTTAGCAACTTATGTAATGTCCTGTATAGGGTAAACATCGAGTTGTAATAGAATAAGTTGCTTGGAAGAATCTCAACAAACATCAGAAAAGCTAATGAAGAAGAAAGCTAGTGATAGCAGAATGCTGAGGAGTCAGCATTTGATAACACGCCACAGACTGCTAAAGCGTTAGCAATCCGAAGTCAGAGTAGCAGAAGAGCATTTGCTGCGCATCAAGTACAGTAGCATGCTGAAAGATATTCAGCATCCCGCTCCAGTAAAGGCATAGCAAAGCAAATCTCAACAACTGCTACACCGCCATTCTGACCAACACGCGAAGATTAGACCTGTCAGAAGTAGGTCGGAAAAGCCTGTACGGAGATAGAAAAGTTGGTAAAAAGCTACCTGCATTTAAGATAAAAGATCCATTGTGTCTAAACGGAACTGCCGACTCAAGATTCAAGAAACCAACTATAAAAGGCAAGTCAAATGAAGATGCAGGAGCTGCTCACTCTCTAACGCAAACACACGTACGAAAGATTCCAAAAAGAGACAAAAAGTCCTAAGAGCAGTTCAGTTGAAAGGAACACTACATAGTTATCAAAAAGATTTAAAAGAAGGATTGCTGAACAGGCAAGGGTGAAATCAGAGAAAGCTGAGCTGCTGCGGAAAGAAAAAGAGTTTAAACGAGCAATGATGGAATTAAGAATGAAGTTAGAAGAACAACAAAAAGCTGAACAACGAGCTCGTATCGAACAAATAGAGAAACTCATAGCCATGACAATGAGGAAGGTGGAATCTCTTGAGAAGCCAAAACCTCCACCAGACGCCCAGAACTAAGGTCACCCCCATCTGCCACTTTCTTATTTATTTTTTTTTTGCCGTGATTCTGAACTGATTTCACTAAACTTGTAATTGCAATATCATATATGAAATCATCGGAATCACGACAAAATATTATTGTCTAAATTCTTATTTTATGAGTGCGTATAATAGTTGAAATACACTCTCTATGTATTCAACGAATCAGAATCTGGAAGATAGGCCAAGAATGTTTGAATGTTTGCTGAATGATTCACTTGTAATATTTTCGCTAAGGACTTAAAGCAAGTAAGATTCTGAGATAGTTTTTCCTTGTAACTCAGAATTTTTCGATGCTAAGTCTCAGCAATCCTTAGTAAGCTTTAATCGCACCAAAAACGGGGAAATTGTTGGGAAAATATTCCTGAACTATCCTTAGGAATACAATGTAAAAGGTTTTGTTGGATCAAACCTTAGTAGATGGTCGATCATTGCTGAACCTTAGCATAGCTTAGCAACTTATGTAATGTCCTGTATATGGTAAACATCGAGTTGTAATAGAATAGGTTGCTTGGAAGAATCTCAACAAACATCAGAAAAGCTAAAGAAGAAGAAAGCTAGTGATAGCAGAATGCTGAGGAGTCAGCATTTGATAACACGTCACAGACTGCTAAAGGCGTTAGCAATCCGATGTCAGAGTAGCAGAAGAGCATTTGCTGCACATCAAGTACAGTAGCATGCTGAAAGATATCTAGCATCCCGCTCCAGTAAAGGCACAGCAATGCAAATCTCAACAACTGCTACACCGCCATTCTGACCAACACGCGAAGATTAGACCTGTCAGAAGTAGGTTGGAAAAGCCTGTACGGAGACAAAAAAGTTGGTAAAAAGCTACCTGCATTTATGATAAAAGATCTGATGTGTCTAAATGGAACTGCCGACTCAAGATTCAAGAAACCAACTATAAAAGGCAAGTCAAATGAAGATGCAGGAGCTGTTCACACTCTAACGCAAACAAATGTACGAAAGATTCCAAAAAGAGACGAAAAGTCCTAAGAGCAGTTCAGTTGAAATGCACACTACAGAGTTATCAAAAAGATTTGAAAGAAGGATTGCTGAACATGCAAGGGTGAAAGCAGAGGAAGCTGAGCTGCTGCGGAAAGAAAAAGAGTTTGAACGAGCAATGATGGAACGAAGAATGAAGTTAAAAGAACAACAAAAAGCTGAACAACGAGCTCGTATCGAACAAATAGAGAAACTCATAGCCATGACAATGAGGAAGGTGGAATCTCTTGAGAAGCCAAAACCTCCACCAGACGCCCAGAACTAAGGTCACCCCCATCTGTCACTTTCTTATTTTTTTTTCTGTGATTCTGAACTGATTTCACTAAACTTGTAATTGCAATATCATATATGAAATCATCGAAATCATGACAAAATCTTATTGTCTAAATTCTGATTTTCTGAGTGCGTACAATAGTTGAAATACACTCTCTATGTATTCAACGAATCAGAATCTGGAAGATAGGCCAAGAATGTTTGAATGTTTGCTGAATGATTCACTTGTAATATTTTCGCTAAGGACTTAAAGCAAGTAAGATTCTGAGATAGTTTTTCCTTGTAACTCAGAATTTTTCAATGCTAAGTCTCAGCAATCCTTAGTAAGCTTTGATCGCAAAAAAAAAAGGGAGAAATTGTTGGGAAAATATTCCTAAACTATCCTTAGGAGTACAATGTAAAAGGTTTTGTTGGATCAAACCTTAGTAGATGGTCGATCATTGTTGAACCTTAGCATAGCTTAACTACTTATGTAATGTCCTGTATAGGGTAAACATCGAGTTGTAATAGAATAGGTTGCTTGGAAGAATCTCAACAAACATCAGAAAAGCTAAAGAAGAAGAAAGCTAGTGATAGCAGAATGCTGAGGAGTCAGCATTTGATAACACGTCACAGACTGCTAAAGGTGTTAGCAATCCGAAGTCAGAGTAGCAGAAGAGCATTTGCTGTGCATCAAGTCTAGTAGCATGCTGAAAGATATCCAGCATCCAGCTCCAGTAAAGGCACAACAAAGCAAATCTCAACAACTGCTACACCGCCATTCTGACCAACACGCGAAGATTAGACCTGTCAGAAGTAGGTCTGAAAAGCCTGTACGGAGACAGAAAAGTTGGTAAAAAGCTACCTGCATTTAAGATAAAAGATTCGTTGTGTCTAAACGGAACTGCCGACTCAAGATTCAAGAAACCAACTATAAAAGGCAAGTCAAAGGAAGATGCAGGAGCTGCTCACTCTCTAACGCAAACAGACGTACGAAAGATTCCAAAAAGAGACAAAAAGTCCTAAGAGCAGTTCAGTTGAAAGGCACACTACAGAGTTATCAAAAAGCCTTCAACACCTTGAGTGTTTCACTACATCTGACACTCATTTGAGAGATTTTTTAAGTGATTCAAGAATCTTCAATCATTGGGATCACTTTTATTATAAAAAGTATCCAGCAGTCAATTTCTCGAAAGGGAATTTATTAGAACGGCCACTGAAGCCGAGAACGAAGGACAGTTCGGAAGGAACTCTAAACTCTTCCACAGGTGGTAAAAGCGAATTTTATGAAGGTGCGCCCTTAACTCAGCCGGAGCCACACCTGAAAGATTCGGAGTATCGGAAGATAGCCGTGGAGCAAACAGACCAAACGTCGGTTGACTGCTCTACAGGAAAGGCAACTCTTTGTACACCGTATACTTTCTTAGTGAAACTCTTAGCGATTCGGCTAAGGAGTGGATGTAGATCATTTGATCGAACCACTATAAACCTTGTGTTCTCTTGTTGATTACTGTTTTATTACTTTTGTGCTACGACGACTTAACCTAGCAACGGAGTTGCTAGAGTATAACTGCTAAAAGTAACTTAAGCAAACTTGAACAAAAACCTTAAGTTAAGAATAATCCAAATACAAGTAAACGCTATTTATTCCGCTGCATTTCGCGTGTATATCATATTGTTACCACGACGACTCTGATCTCAGGGACCAATAGCAATTATGATATATTTCCTGATTCGCGCAAATATAACTTAGATTACTAATCAATGACTATCTCCTCTCGGTCTCAAGAACACCAAATTAGTCAATCTCATAAGCAAATCAGTTCAATTTCTAAAGTCTAATACATCTCAGTTGGACAGTATAGAGTATATCATGCATTGTTAATCTCACTATCAATATTCACCTATTGGCCCTTCTATCAATAGCTAGACATATAAATTAATCGACACCTCTCGATCCTTAAATTAATCTAGAATTATAAAATAAACACATGAATCATGATCCTAATGAAATAATCCTAAACATGCATCTAAAATAATATTTCAAACCCTACAACCTGCTAGGAATTTAGCTAGATATAAAGAAAATAAAAGACGTAATATAACAGAAATTAAATTGCATTAAAATAAAAACTAGAATTCAAAATGCATAAAATAAAATAAAACTCGAACTATAGAAATTGAGGTTGAGAAGGATATATGAACTAATGTTCATATAGGGATTGAGGTCCACTTAATAAACTAGTCTAGAGGGGTATTTATAGTGTTTATTTGGACTTTACAGGATTGAATTCTATAAGAGATAGAATTAGATTTGATGCATATCTATATCCACATATCCTATATTGAGTATATCTTCATTCTTGAGTCTTCAAGGCTTCTAATTTGATATATCTCTTCAATCTTGACCAAATCCTGCCCAATATTCGTAAAAATCTTCCAAAAACACATAAAAAACATCCGAATTGGTTGACATGGATCTGTGTTGGTTGACGCGAATTCCATGTCAACCGGTTTCATGTGCGTCGATCGATTTTGTGCCTTCTCACGGTTTTGGCCATAACTTTTACTCCCGAACTCCGATTGACCCGATTCCAGTTGCATTGGAAGCTAATTCAAAGATCTTTATATTGACATGACCCATTAGATTAAATTTCATGTGTGGAAGAAGTCATTACTGTTTCTTTGAACATTCACTACTTTCGGTACGAATTTTCGGTGAATTCGCCCTCAAACCTACATAAATACAGCACCACAAGCGTAATACCACTATAACTAGACTCATGCAACAAAAATAAAGAAAATAAACTAAAATGCAATGAAAACCAAAGACAAATAAAACCATAAATGAGTGAAAATATGAACTCATCAATGACTGTGGTGGCCATTCATTTGGCAAAGCTTGCAACCGACGAAGTCAGTCGTCAATGGGAACTGATCAAGATGCAATTTCATGATGAAGCTTCTCAGGCTCATAAGGATCAAGAGGAGAGAGAATAGGGTCTCAGAATTATCCCAGTCGGTTGTGCTATCAACATAGCCCTGGAAGAGCCTATAAAAGAAGCGGCAGACAACACAACCACATCATCCACTCCTCTTGAGTCTAACTACTTTGCCCATGATCATACTGCTAGAGTGCTGAACTTCATTGACACCCAGATTGAAAGTGTAAAACAAGAGTTTAAGGACGAACTTGAGGTGATTCGAGCTACTGTTGAAGAGAGCGACTATTGCAGAAACTAAGGTTGAAGTCTCTCAGCTCTCTACATCCTTAGCCACCCTCATAGGTGTTTTCAAATAAGGAGAAAAATAGCGCAGAGCTAGAGAAGAAGCTGAGCTAGAAAATGAGGGAAGAAGAGTTTGCAAGACTGCTCGAGGTGGCTCAAACGCTTGAAGGTCAACATAAAAAGTGAGAATTTGTTATCTTTCTCATCTCTCTCTGATATTTGTGATAAGCTTGTATTTACACTCACTTATCCATATTTTTCTCCTTTATTTTAGTGCAATTAGGTTTAGTTTTTTAGTTATTTCCTTGCATGAGTATATTATAGAGAATATTATGCTTGCAATGGTGAGTTTTAACAGGTTTTGAGGCTAAAAGTAAACAAAAGATGAAAGGGCCAAAATGACAAAGTTGCTGGTTCTGTTGATACACGGGAAGTCGACCAACGTGTAAGACAAGCCAAAAACTCGAGCAAAACCCTCTGTGTCGACCGATAGGAAGGATGTCAATTGACATAGAGGGTCGATATCGACCGAAAGTAGAACCAAAAAGGAGATCTCCACATGGCATCCATGTCGATCAACACCCTCGATGTCGATCGACACAAAGGCTGAAGAAGCAATTGAGATTGAAGGCAAGAGAAGAAATTGACTCATGGCACTCGTGTCGATCGACACGCTACCTGTTGATCGACACCAAGGCTGAAAAGGAGAATTTCGCCCAAATTGGCTATTTCCAGTATTTTAGTCCAATACCTTGTTGAGATGTATTTTCTCCTCTATAAATACTACTCCCCTAGGGCTCGAAAATTATCTTTTTTATCGCTTTAATTTTATTTAGCATTGGAGTTTTTCCAAGACTTGAAGGTTCCTATTTTCCTTGTAAGTTAATTTATGAATTTTAATAATATGTTTTCTTTATTTCAAGTCATGTTTAGTGGCTAGAAACCCTAGCAGATTTTAGGGCTTTGATAATCATTCTGATGCATAAGTAATTGATTTAACTCTAAAGCATGTTTCAAATCCTAGTTTTAATTCAAGCGAATCTAGAATTAATGAACGGTCGAGAGATGAAATTGATCTAGATTTGTAGTTATTAATTGAAGGACCGAGAGGTGGAAATTTGATAATAGGAAGAGGGAATTGAATGCATTTGTTTTCTGTCTTAAAAGAAATAATCAAATTGTAGGTTTAAATTAAACAATTATTGAGATTGATTAATGTTGTGTTCTTAAGACCGAGAGGTGATAGTTACACATTAGTAATCTAGGTCTAAATTGCCAAACACGGAATTTAACCCACTTGAATCTAGTTATTCCTCATTGCTGAGTTGATGAAATTGCATGTTGATGAATTGATTATCTGCCCTAAAATCTGTCTCTTTAAATAATTATTTTTCAAAACCTTTTAAATTATGTTTTGTCATCTTTCAATTTCCAAACCAAAACCCTATTTTCAAATTACTCAAACAATTATAATTTGGAAACCATGGCTAGTACATAAAATAGTTTCGTCATACAATTTCTGTGGGTTCGACAAACCTTAGGGTATTACAAATTTATTTGCTCACTATATTATAATTTATCTGTAATTTTGCAGTGATCAATTTGTAATCACGATAATCTTTTGAATATAATTTGGTAAAGCATGATTGGATAATTACTTATTCTATTCATTATCTTACATTCTCGCCCTGAATGTTTTTAATCAAGAAATATCTCTCCTATTGAGGGGGAAGATTCATAGGCAGGTTGTGTTAAAGAGTTAAGTTTTCGAGTATTAGATCTTGATAGAATATTCTTTATAAACTAAAAAAATTGATTCTTTACTAGCTGACACAACTCTAGACTTGACTTAATTTGAGTCTATTTTTATGTCTTTTGTTTAATGTTTTAGTCCATTTCTATAGTAGAGTCGAGCGTATTTTGCTACATTATTTCAGGATGGAGAAAGTGGAGGAATTGACCATTTCAAAATGATTTTGGGACTGTTGAGGGGAATCGCCCAAGTGAGCTACTCTGAGGACAAGAAGGAATCATCATACTCAGATGCAATAGAAGACACCTCCTCACATTGGGCAATTCGACATAAAGACTAGAAATGGAAAGTTGATACAACTAAGCCCAATCACTACACATAATTAAATTAATAATTTTTTGGCCTTCGTTTAAATCTTCCAACAGCATCGATTCTCTGGAAACATTGGCAGCCCAAATGTCTTTAATCAATAAGCTCAATCCAGCCCTCAAAGTCCTTGCTCGAGCTCTAGTCATTGGCCCACTCGAAATGTCGACTGGATCGTCTCTCACAACTGCTACTTGGGCTCCATTAAAAGTGCAACAGTTACTGCAAGAATCAAGCTGCCAGAACCCAAAACTCATTCCAAAGCTTTAATATGTGGAATTGAATTGGTTAAAAGAAGGAAGATACTTAATATAGAAAGAGCGTATCAATTGGGATCTGGGCATATACCCTGCGAGGAATTAGTAGTTCCCGTATGTGGCAAATAAGGCTTAGTATAAAAGCCATAAACATCATTTACTTTTCAATCATCATATAACACTTAGCACTAGTTTTATGCTCTAAACATTTTATATTTACTTTTGTACTTCCGGTGAAGAACCGAATTATTGTAATTACTTGAAGGTTTCTATTTCTTCAAGAATATTATGAAGTTAGGTAATTCATCTTACTTTGTTTATTTCATTATGTCTAGCTAAACGCCCAGTTTAGGGTGAATGAATTAATATATTGTGAAGCTAAGATGTGGAGTGTGAGGTTTTGGGTTTTCTAACTTGGCCAAACAAGTCTATCTCAGTTCATCATCCTACCTTCTTGTTCTATTCATAGGGATTTCTAAGTCTCTAGAAAGCCAATTCATTTGAGCTATTTGGGATGGCTACCCAAGTAGATCAAGGGGAATTTGGCAATAAAAGTGGGGTAGCTTTAGTTGAGTGAACTCACGAGTGGCAAAACTAGTATGTGAAGGGGTTGGAAGGGTAACGCTAGGTTGAGCCATGCTGGAAACTAATGGTGTTAGCCTACTATTAGAATGGATTCCCAGATCTTAATGCAGCAGCAACATCATTAGGGTTCGGTGGTTGGGCACTTGTAGGATCTCTAGGTAGAAACCTTGTTGTTGACTAAGGGGGAGAGCTCTAGTGGAAGCCTAGTGAAAGTAAGTATTCCATGCAGTCCATTTTGTTTTACGATCGCTCCTTGTAGTGATAGTGCAGGTAGTAGAGACGAGTTCAAGTTCTTAGAAGATAACTTAGAATCTATCTACCTACCATTTGACCAATTGCAGGAGAGCAATGAATATTATTCTTAGCAACTCGATATTGATATTCATTCACTTTAAACAACTTTTTATATTGATATTCTCTTTGAGCATTTGCAGGTTAATTAGAAACTATAAATCATTTGTGTTACTGGATTCCCCCGACACTGAAGGTTGAACAGCTTAACCCCACTCTCTGTGGGATCGACCCTGACTCGAATTGACTATCTATATAGCATTCGGGCTAGGATAAACTTGGTGGCCAGATTTGTTGTGGGTGTGATAAGTCAGTTTAAGTATCAACCTCAAAAGGATCACATGGAAGCAACCCTAAGGGTTGTAAGGTACTTGAAAGGAACATTTGAGTACGGAGTCTTGTTCAAGAAGACGGATCATCTGGAGATTTTTGCATATACCGATACAGACTGGGCAGGGAATCCAGTGGATAGACGTTCGACAGGATGGTGTTTTGCATTGGTAGGTGGGAATCTTGTTTCATGAAGGAGCAAGAAGCAGAAGTTGTTGCCTTGTCTAGTGCCGAAGCTGAATTCAAAGGAATAAAGAGTGGAATCACAGAAGTGTTGTGGATAAGGAAGTTGATGAGAGAACTCAGACTGTTTTCTGGAAAGACTTGCAGATTGATGTGTGATAATAAAGCAGTGATTAGTATTTCAAAAAATACTGTCTAACATGACCGAACAAAGCATGTGGAAGTTGATCGACACTTCATCAAGCAAAAGATTGAACAAGAAATAATTGCTCTTCCATTTGTCCTATCGAATGGTCAGTTGGCGGATATACTTACTAGAGCTGTTGATACGAAAAGCTTTAAGGAAGTTCTTGGCAAACTAAGTATCGGAAATCTCGTTACTCAGCTTGAGGGGGAGTGTTGGAAGAAAGTATCAATCAAGACCTATTCAATCAAGACCGAATCATAAGTGATTTTGGACCAAATCTTACTTTCCTTCTTTAATCATTTTGTGCTCTTTATAATGATCATATGAACTGCGTAAAAGATTATTCAGAAATAAGATGAATTCTTTGTTCCCAAAACTCTCTCTCTCGATGGTTCTTGCCATCATTCCCATCTTCGCATCTCCATTATTGTATTCTTTTTCTCACGACCTGCAATCTTGTATTCACCAAAATCTCGTAAAATAATAAAATTTCGTCAACACTCGAGAATATATGTACAACTTGTGTCAAATCTCTTTAAACTTTCTTTGTCCTTTACTTTTAGCCTCACGAAATCTATTAAGACACCGCCGAACAAATTACTAGTGCTTATACGAAATATAAATTCATTGTTAAAACTATAAAATGATAATTCGTAGCATGTCAAATGAATTCTACATTGAAAACTAAATTTCTTTTAATTCATAACAAACAATCTGACAATAGATGAATCTAAATAATAATCGTGGGCTAAAGATCCGAATTATTCAAACCTATTAAAATAAGCCCTTAACATTAAAAATTAAAGTGAGACCCTTAAATCTAAGTTCATAATTAATAAATATTCGAACAAAATAAATAATTTTAGATTAATTCAATGAATAAAAAATGGAAAAATTATAAATTGTAATAATAGTATATATTATTTCTAAATAAATAAGAAATTCAAAATCAAATATATATATTTTTAAAATTATAATTTAATTATTGGAAAAACCATTTGATTGAAAAATAAAATAAAAATCTTTATTACCGTACCCTCCTTTTCCGAGAGAAGAAAAACCATGAACAAGAAAATTCCACACATGCTTACAAGAATTCGTCAACCAAAATTTCTCCACTGAATTCAACCCACCAGACAAATACAATCGTCTACGTTATCTACAACTCCGATTTCTTTGCTTTTCCTCCCATGAATCCCAAGCATTTTGATTGCATGATTTCTTCACATTGGGACTGCGTGACTCTCAAAGCTGGGCCAATCAAGAACAACTCTCCATATTCTCAACACGGCATCCCTTTCTTCGCGGGTGGGCGGCCCAGTTTCTTGAATTTTAGGGTTAGACGGGGATTTGATTGTCTGTGTCAGAGGGCTGTCGCACCTGCTCAAGATGAAATTCCCTCGGCTCACAAGGATTTAAGTTCTCTCCCAAGTAAGTCCACACCTAAACCAATTTCTTGATCATAGGTCAATTTCTAGCGATTATAGCTGGTTCGTGATATGTTTGTTAATACTTGAAGATATTCGATTTTGTGGGAGGAGTGAGTTCATTGATGGTAATGTTTTGGAGTACAAACTTTGGTATCAATCTAAGATGTCTCAACTTGCCTTCTACAATCCTTGTAGGGTTTTTGAAGTTATATCATAATTCTTTCGAAATATCTAAGTCTTTCTTTTTACTGGTGACATTTATTTTCTGGAGTGAAGAATGTGCTGCCTGGATTGGAAATGTTGTAGTTGGTGATGTATCAGCAGTTAGCAAAATAAGGGCTGACATTTAACTAACACCATTTTATCTTGATGGTTTACTGGCATCAAGATGTAATGTTGTGACCATTTCAGTTATGGGCAGGCTGTGTCAGGTTTCAGTTGAGTTTTGGTTATGCTTGAATACATCAAGAATTATGTAATATATAAGATGATTATATCTAAGACATATTGATGAAGTAATGTCTGTAACTTTGGTTTCAGTTCATGTTGAGATTTGAGAACTTGTATCGGGTCAGGGTTTTGGCATCCCTAGGCATGGTTGTGCTATATTCATTTATGTGACAGTAGTCATGCTCTTTTAGTTATTTTCTTATTTGTTTGCATTTCCGCTGTGATGATATTTTGAATGCAGAGCCATTGTCGGCAACATATTTTTCTTCTTCTTCAAGTGATGGTACAAATGTCCGTGTTGCATATCAGGTATATGATCCTGATTCTGTTGTATAAGATATTAATGATGATTTTTTTAAGGCCTATTTCTGTTAAGATTTATTTCGTTACCTCGTCTAGGGGGTTCCAGGAGCTTATAGTGAGGCTGCTGCACTAAAAGCATATCCAAAATGTGAGACTGTCCCATGTGACCACTTTGAGGCTGCCTTCCAGGTTATGGCATTTCTTATAGCATGCTATCTTTTATTGATGATTCTATGATAAAACCTTTGTTTGATTTCCTTTTCGCAGGCAGTTGAGTTGTGGTTGGCAGACAAAGCAGTGCTTCCCATTGAGAATTCAGTTGGTGGGAGCATCCATCGTAACTATGACTTGCTACTTCGTCATAGACTTCACATTGCTGGGGAAGTTCAGTTAATTGTTAATCACTGCCTTCTAGGATTGCCTGGGGTTAGGAAGGAGGAGCTAAAGCGTGTGTTAAGCCATCCGCAGGTAGTTATGTATTCAATATCTCTCCCACACTTGCATGCAAAAAATAAAAAATAAAAACCCAAGAGTACTTTTCTTAGTCTGAGTTTGGGTACTAGGTGATTCATTAGTAACCGTACCCTTAACCTGCTCTATCTTCAACAAATACAAATTTCTCGGTGTCATCAGAGTACGGAAATAAGAGTGTACAAAAACTTGAAATATATGAATGCCCAAAACATTGGTAGTAACACTAATTTCTAGCCCGGGTTAGTGTAGAAGCCAGATGTACTAGGGGATATCTCGAGGCACTAGTTCGTTGAGTCTTTTAAAGTACTTAAGAATAGTATATTTGTGCTTTGCTGAATTCATTTTAGGACCAAGTTTTTTGTGGTGGTTCCAATTTACATGATTGTGTGCAAATTATGAATGTATTGGAAATTAATAAGAGTAGTCTTGTTTCTTTATTGTGTGTGTGAAGGTGGAATTTGAAAAAAAAAAAAGTTTATTAGTAATCACATGCAGCTGTCAAAGAATATCAAATTTCATCTTGTATATTGTTTCCTCGACACTTAAACTAAATATTACTTTTGCTATTATTTCCCTAACTCTATGTCTTTAAGAGATGCAATCATAAACCCAAATATTTAGCATTGTGTTTCTTCTAAGGGAATTTCTTCTTCTCCTAGACAGGTTCATGTGGAAATAGAAACTTAGAGACAAAAACATCCTGACAAACTGAGTCAGCCAATGTCCCCCTTAGTTTCTTATATTATCAAGAAGACTGTGTTGGTGCTTGTGACTATCAAGGAACTCCATGTTTCTGTATTTTGTATATGCATGTCGCACCATCTTTTATCTGTTATACTAAAATACCTGAAGAAAAGCTAATTTTTGGTGGTTTTAGGCACTTGATCAGTGTGAGATCTTCCTTAATGACTTAGGTGTAACCAGAGTCAATGCAGATGATCCTGCTCACGCAGCTCAGGTTTCATTTTGAACTTTGATATTCTTTCACACCCTTCTTTGTTTCACCTTAACACCAAGGCAGATTGTAGCCTGTGAAGGTCTGAGAGAGACTGGAGCAGTTGCAAGTAGTCGTGCTGCGGAGATGTATGGACTTGATGTTCTTGCTGAAAGAATACAGGTTCGTTATGGTTTATCGTTGGCCTTTTCTTTGTTAATGGTTTAGTTATTTGGTTATTCTTCTATTTGCTTCATTTTCTTCTAAATTTGCATTCTTTACATGGTATTATGTATTGTGTAAATATGGTAATGTGTGCTTAAGGTTTTACCGTTAGTCAACCTTTTGCCTTTTATACTATGCATGTGCTATACTTCTTTAAGAGAAGAACCATTACAGGTGTAATTTGTTGCCTTCAGTGTCAGTTCTGGAATGACATTAATCCTCCCTTCTTTCTCGATTGCCTTTTTGGAGGCTGCAGGAAGTAATGTAGAACTAATTATAGTTGAGAAGACTCCTAGTTGATCATCTTCCTATTTTTGCATCAAAAGTACTCTGGAGAGTGCAAGGTTCCTGATATGAAGCAGAATTTTGAAGTTGCCTCAAAAGGGGACTCGTCGGTGGAACGGGCATGAGCCTACTTTCGTGGGTGTTGCTTAATTTGCATTATTTAGTTATTTTAATTAAGTTGGTTATTTTAGGATAAGTTATTTTAATTCCTAGTTTGATTTGAATTAGTTGAGTTATTTTAGGATAAGTTATTTATTTCCTAGTTTGATTTGATTTGATTTCGTTTAGGAAAGTATCTTTAAGATATTTTTGAGATATTGTTTTGGGGTATTTAAATCCCCATTAGGATTAACTATTCGGTAAGCAATAAAATTATTATTTTGGGAGCGTTTATTCGCTAGGGCACGTCTCGTATGTGATTAGGGTTCTGCTCCTATCAATTGGTCTGACCTGCCGGATCCCGTTCCGCCGGAATGTCGATCAGGTTAGAATTCGACCAAGAGACGAGGGAGAAATTGGTAGAGATTGCAGTTAAACTCGCCACCCTATCTGCTTCGATTCTTCAATCGCAGCATAAGGGTTCCGCAACACGAGGGACAACAACTACCAGGGAGTCTGCAGAGGTGGATGCGCGCGCTGGAGGCACAGTTGGTGCGCCAGGCAGAGCAGCGGCGAGCGCAGGCAGGAGGGGCGCTGCAAATGCTGGAGACACAATGGGCGTGGCTGGCCTGGGCGTGGATGGTGCGCCTTGCAGTAGGGCGACGAAGGTGAAGCAGTCGTCGGGTGCGGGCAGCGCTGGTGGAGGGCGTGCTCAGCGTGGGAGGCTGCAAGCACGTGGAGGGCATGCTGGGCAAGGGCGACGGCGGGCGTGCGGGTGGTGCAACAGCGACTGATGCTGGCTGTTTGCGCATGAGTCGCGCAGACTAGGGCATGGGCAGCCCAGCAACGACAGGAGTTGGCGGCATAGGCGTGGGCCGTGCAGATCTGGGCGCGGGCGGCGCGGATCTGGGCATGGACGGCGCAGGTGGCACGGATCTGGGCATGGACGGCGCAGGTGGCACGGATCTGAGACCAGTAGGGAAGACTTGGGCTCCGGACAGCAGCGCAATGGCAGAGGCGTGATGAGGGCACGAATGTATAGGCAGGAGCCTCGACGACTGGGCACAGCTGGGGGTGAGTCGGCAGGCAGCGATGGTCAGACGCCGGGTGCAGGAGCTGCGATGGGAATGAAGAAGAAGAAAGGCGCGCAACGAAGAAGAGGTGCAACAAAGAAGATGAAGAAGGGCAAGAGGGGAACAATCAAGAAGGAGGGAGGCGCAACAAGGGCAGCTTTCAGCGTGGAGGATCCTATGGGATGGATTGCTTGCTTGGAGCAGCAATTTGAATTGCACGCTACTCCACCCGAGAAGGTGGCAATGGGGAGGGTTGCTTTGTATTGGATGACATGGCTGCGAGTGAGGAAACCAACAATACTGTGGAAAGAGTTTCACAATTCGTTTCATTTTTCGGACTTCAACCTTGAGGACAAGGTTGTTTTGAAGGAGGATGGAATTGATATGAAGCAGAATTTTGAAGTTGCCTCAAAAGGGGACTCGTCGGTGGAACGGGCATGAGCCTACTTTCGTGGGCGTTGCTTAATTTGCATTATTTAGTTATTTTAATTAAGTTGGTTATTTTAGGATAAGTTATTTTAATTCCTAGTTTGATTTGAATTAGTTGAGTTATTTTAGGATAAGTTATTTATTTCCTAGTTTGATTTGATTTGATTTCGTTTAGGAAAGTATCTTTAAGATATTTTTGAGATATTGTTTTGGGGTATTTAAATCCCCATTAGGATTAACTATTCGGTAAGCAATAAAATTATTATTTTGGGAGCGTTTATTTGCTAGGGCACGTCTCGTACGTGATTAGGGTTCTGCTTCTATCAGTTCCACACTCTTGGGCAATCTAAATCTTGCGTATGAATCCACATCTCTAGTGATCATCGACTTTAACTTTGCAACTTTTAGCCTATAACTTGTGGAACATAATTACTTATCAAATTTATGTCACTGTTCTTTATTAACCCACCTTCCTGTATTCATTTCCTTATGAGTAATTATAATCGAAGGAAGTCTTTTTAGATACAAAATCTTTCTTCCTTTCTGCACGGACATAACCCATATTCAGAGTGGAAGATACTGAAAATGAACTTTAGAATTTTACAGGGCAATTCTTATTGTAAGATGAGAATGGTCTCAAGGATAGAGCCATGAATGCTGTAATGTAGGCTTAGGCTTATTATGTGCATTTCAGTTCTTAAGCTTTTCCTGTGTTTTTGCTGCTAAAGTTTAAAGAAAATCTCAATTTTATGCCAATCTTTTTTTAATCTCATTTAATTTTTGTTTAATCTTAACTTGACAGGATGATTCTGACAACATAACCCGTTTTCTGATACTTGCGAGGGAACCTATAATCCCAGGAACAGATAGACCTTATAAGGTAAATACCTACTAATAAGGCTTAGTAATCTGTATCATTTTGTGCTACAATGAGCTCATCCTTTTGTTTTAGACTAGCATCGTCTTCAGTCTGGACGAGGGCCCCGGAATTTTATTCAAGGCATTGGCAGTGTTTGCTCTTAGGGACATCAATTTGTCAAAGGTAACTTTATGCTACTCTGATCAGGGGTCATTTTTTCTTTCATGTTTATAACCATTTTGTTACTGACTTGTACTTTGGGAGTTAAACTATAGATTGAGAGCCGGCCACTGAAAATGCGACCTTTGAGGGTTGTTGATGACTCAAACAGGGGAAGTGCCACGTGAGTATCTTTATTTATGCACCAATGTATAATTCCTATCAGAGTGGAGCTATGCTATGCTTAAGTTATCGATTGAATTGAAACCTATTCAACCAAGAAGCATAACACTTTGACAAATTTAACAAATAAATAAACTGCATTTAATCAGTTGATTGAATGACTAGTTTGAGAATATATCTTCTTTGAAGACCATTCATGATTGATGTCAATAAATCTGCTTCTAGCTTTTTTTTTTGTTTTGTCCCCTTTGCTATCTCGTTCTTGTCATAGCTCGTATCATTGTGGGAGGCACGAATCTGCTCTTGTTAGTTGTTTGTGATTGTGTAATCTTTCTCTTTCTTCTATTCTTTTCTCGCTCTCACAAAATGCCACATGCAGATACTTCGACTACCTCTTCTACATCGACTTTGAAGCTTCTATGGCAGAGCCTCGTGCCCAATTTGCTCTGGGACATCTCCAAGTAAGCATTTCCCTCTTCCATCTTCACTGTTCATGATATAGGTGAATTAAAGTTTTTCACTTGAACAAATGCTGTAACTTCATGGTGGTAGAAAAGCATCTTGGTAATCCTTGCTTCTGTTGTTGTTTTGGGTTTCTTTGTAGGAATTTGCACGGTTCCTTCGAGTCCTCGGCTGCTATCCGATGGATACTCTTGTATAAACCAACTCTGTCCATATCTGAATTTCTCAACTCAGATGGAAGGAATAGTCTCTGTGACTGTGACAAGTCTATAGAGCTTGCATATTTGCAGGTTAGTGTCCATTCCATTCCATTCTATTTCTCAATTCTTTGCATGTGATATAGAGGTCTCTGTCTGTCTGTTTTTCTGGTAGAAATTTATGAAATCTGTTGTTTTCTAAATGTAACCCAAATGATGTAAGAATTTTTTTATTATGTATAAGTATTTGGAATAAATATGTATGGTGTGTATTCTTTCTGATTTCTCCATCTTCCACCTCTACAAATCATTTCATTTTCTTGATGTGACATTTTCTTTTGAGTGATGCTAAATATTCGGAATTTATTGACTGTATATACGGTATTTAAGCGACAGAGTATTTTTATAAAAATAATCAGACACTAACACATACTAATAAAATTATTAGATTTTTAAATAAAATGCATTAATTTAAATGTTCTCAAAGTACTTGGAGTCAAAAGTTTTTGATAAGACAATTTCACCCTAAACTCGAGCAAGGAACATCTTTCTTTCCATTTATTTACTATTTGAGACATCTTTCTTTCCATTTTCTCTCCATACTTTCTTTCTTTCCATTTTTTTACAATTCGAGACATCTTTCTTTTCATTCTCTCCATTCTTTCTATCTGAACAAAATTTACGGTACATATCGCTATCGTATTGTAATCATATTGAAGTTTTTGGTATTTTGATATACCAAATTTTTTGTACGAGTTATTGTGATTTTGGTATGGAATAATTTATTTACCATTATTTCGGTATACCAAATTTTTTGGTGGTATGATATAATTTATATACTATTTATCTTATTATTCTTTTGGTATACATTTAACATACCAAAAATTTTCGATATACTTTATTTTTTACGATTTTTCATGTTGATATTTATTCAAGAAATATGTTTGTCAATAATATTGTTAGGTGAAGATAGAATATATAATTTTATTTTGATTTTATTATTTTAAAATAAAAATAAAAATATTATTATATTTTTGGTATTGTATGTACCGAAAATTCTCGGTACGGTATGATATCTTAAAAAAAATTATATTATACCAAAAACTCAGATAATTTTTCCACTCCTGCCACGCATCCTCAAATTTACCATTTTGTCCATTGTGAAACCTAAAATAATTTTATTTATATTTGTTTTTTAATTTCTAACGAAAAAACCTTATTATTATAAAGTGCCTTATCACTTTAAAAATACTTTATTGTTATAAGGTGAACAGTATCATTTTAATCTATTGACGTAAAACATTTGGCGTAGCCGTGTAGGTAAAAATGGTGAGGTCATTAGCTGCCTCACCTTTATATTATTCAATGATTTTTCTTTTTCATAATATTAAACTTACGAGTATGCCAAAGTAAAATAAAGTGCACTGACCCTTGGCGTTCTTACGAGCTACTGTTAAAAACTTAAAATAAACATATCAATGTTTTTTAATTGAGATTCTGTTTTTTTTTTTCTATTTAAATATTTTCACTAAAGCTCAAACTTATAATTAATTGTGTCTTAAGTTGGGATGCCATTCTGTTTTCCTCTTCCTCCAGGTTATACCATATTTTATTCGAATAAAAAATACTTTTTTCGTCTAATTTGAATTAATCCACTTATTAAATCAAATATTTTAACCAAATTAATCTATTTCTACAAATGATATATTTTTTTACATTATTCGTATATAAAAAAAAGGATCATTTTAGCCGGAACCGATAATGTAATAGTATTACATTATCAGAAATCAAATTCAATCCGGTTGCTAAACATACAACACCATTCACATTTATTTAGATTTACGAATGGAATCTCCCACAAACTCTAACATAAATATTAGAATTAAGTTTTTTGAAAAAAAATTGAAACCACTTGAAATCTAGTGGCAGCGAGGTAACGTCACCCCATTAAGTTTTGTCTAGTTTTAAAATTCGACACAGTTTCGTATTGCACAAAATAATCCATCGCTATCAATAATAATAATCAATAATGGTGGGTGTGTGGAGATGACAATTTTCTACAAATTGCTAAGGAATTTGATTGAGATTTGTCCCATTCGAATCTTATATATAACTTTATATTTTTTAAATATTTGTTTCAGACTAAGACTAAGACCCAATATCATCACTGCATGCGTCTTAATTGAATTTTAAGATTTATCTACGACTGATTTTTTTTTTTAATTTTCTATTTACATTTATATATAACCGTGCATTTCACTCAAGTGTGCATAATTAGTCGTGGCTTTATATGTTAATAGTGAGTTTAGTAATAATATATTAATATAATGATGTCCATGTATTTAAAGCAGTAAATGAACCAAACTGCTTTTATCTAAAAAACACTCATTCCAGTTCTTTAGTATTTAACTTGTGAACGTTAATTAAAATTAGTATGTATAAATTATAAAGCGTAATATTTTTATAATTCAAGATTAAAAAATATAATAAATCTTTGTAACTTTTAGAAAAAAATATGATATTTTTTTTTATCAAATAATTTTTTATTCAAAAAAAAAATTTAAATTTAATTTAAATTTAAAAAGTTCATTTAGACTTTCGAATTTTATATTATTCGATGAAAAAATTCAAAGTTGTATTTGATAATAAATGAATTAAACTTGAACAAAACACTACTCACTCAACTCGCTTTAATTATATCCTTACATATATTAGTAGAGATATCAATCGAATCAACCCTAATACCCTATTGGATTGTCATTCCATTCAAAATTTGGACTGAAATCTCTTAGAGCATAATATTAACTCTTCACTTTTAGACTAACTCATCAATAAATTTATGAAGAGTTGTTCTCTTGAGAGACGATCTCATTTTTTTTTTAATTTATTGTGAGATGGACTTTAATACATCATTTTAATAAAATAAATACATTATTTTATTTTTTAATATATTATTTTCTAACTGTAAAATATTACATTAGTTACAATAAAAAAAATACATCATTTATAATAAAAAAAATACATCATTTCAATGAATTAAAATATATCATTAGATTCGTCTCACAATAAATATAATAAGACCGTCTCATATAAGAGTTTGCCATTTATAAATCACATTTACTATGCATAATTTTATAATTTTTTATGCCTTTTAATATTTATCTCTCTCCTAATTCTCTTCTGAATAATAAAAAATACTTAAATTCTCAAAATAAAGAATTCAAGATAAAACACAATCTTTAGGTATTATCAATTTAAATCAAAATATGCATTTTTTGTTATTTCCAACTTCATAATTAAATAATTTTACTGCTTTCATAGTCTATTAAGAGTTATTTGCTCTAACTACATTTATATAATTTAGAACATGATTAAAGACTTATCTTCATATTTGTTGGGTATCAGGTCTTGTGCGCGTCTGTTCCGGCCTGTTACTTCGCCCGGACCCCGACCAAGCCCTGATTGGGCTAGGGTTCCTCTTCGGATCTTGATCCGACCTTGAAGTTTGGACCTCCTCTGAACTGCGAAGGCTGGATCTCCGATGGCGGGCACCTCTTGCCTAGCCCGATGCACCGAGGGACAAGAAACGGTGGCTCAGAACTCACCTGTGTGAGTTCTAGCCTTCCTCCGGCCGAAAGGGAGTGGTAAAGGGTTGTCTAGGGTTTAGGGGCTCTCTAACTCACGAGGCTCACCGAAAAAACAACTCCGATCGCACGAAAGGGAAAAGAGAAGGGAGAGCGAATTTCAGAGAAAGAGAGAGAGTGCGGCGCTTGATTAGGGTTAGGGTTTCAGGATGATTGAATGAAACCGGGTCAAGCCATATATATAGTAGAGGCAGTTGAAACCACTCCAACAGAAAACCCGAACCCACAATCAATCCATAAACACAACCTAGAGGATGGGTTCGGATTTACTTGGGCTCAGTTAATAAACAGCCCAAAGAAACCAGGGCCATCTACATTTACAATCTCCACCTTGGCCATGGTTGCTAGAACATTTCACTTATTAGGTTGTCATCATCACCAATTTGCCTAGCAATACATGTACTAGGACTTTATTAGGGCAAGGCTAGAGGTACACTATCACAGGAGATTAGTACCTGTAGTCACAACAAAAATACCCTAAGTTAGAAAAATAATAACACAAAGGTAAGCAAGTTAAACAAATCAACTTATTGCAGAACACACAAGTAACAGGTTAACCACACTTAGGTTATAAAGATCAAGCAAGAACATGAGTTCATATTAATCACATAGGAGCTGGAAATCAAAGCTCAAAGTTAAGAATGTTTTGACAAGACGTGAATTTTTCTAGAGGTAAACACTTAGTTCCCATGTCGGCTGGATTATATTCAGAAGCGATTTTATTTAATGTAATAATGCCCTTTTCCACTATATCTCTAATGAATTGAAACCTAACATCTATATGCTTGGTTCTATCATGGAACACAGGATTCTTACAGAGTTGAATAGCAGATTGAGAGTCAGAATACACAATAGGATTCTCAGTTAGATACTTTATTTATGAAAGTAAGCCCCTAAGCCAAATGGCTTCTTTAAAAGCATCGGTCATAGCAATGTACTCAGATTCTGTAGTAGATAAAGCAACAACAGGCTGTAGTTGAGATTTCCAGCTAATGCATGCATCACATAAGGTAAACACATAGGATGTTGTTGACTTTCTATTATCTCTATCATTTGCATAAATAGAATCAACATATCCAACAAGATTCACCACATTAGTGCACTTAGAAAATTTCAATCCAGTGTTTTGTGTGTGCTTTAGATATCTGAGTAACCATTTTAAGGCTTCCCAATGAGGCTTACCAGGATTTGACATGTATCTACTCAATAGGCTAACACTGTAAGCAATATCTGGCCTGGTACTGACCATGAGGTACATAACTGAACCAATAGCATTTGTATATGGTATATGTTTCATTTCATTTATTTCAGGATCAGTTTTAGGACACTGGTCCTTACTTAACATAAAGTGAGAAGCCAAATGTACATTAACAGATTTAGCATTAAGCATAGAAAACTTAAATAGTATCTTTGAAATGTAAGCAGACTGGTTAAGAATCAGAGTGAATTTAGATCTATCCCTAACAATATCCATGCCAAGAATCCTCCTAGCATTACCCAAGTCTTTCATTTTAAAGTGTTTTCTTAGGTGGTTTTGAACAGCTCTCACAACATTCATGCTAGGACTAACAATTAGCATGTCATCAACATAGAGGAGCAAGAAAGTAGGCACACTGTTTTCAATCTTAAAGTAAAGACAGTGATCATGAATGCTTCTCTCAAATTTTAAAGATTTCATTACAGCATCAAACTTGATATTCCACTGTCTAGGAGATTGTTTTAAACCATATAATGCCTTTTTTAACATGTAGACATAGTCAGGGTGTTTCAGATCACTAAACCCTTCAGGCTGATTCATATAAATGCACACATCGAGGTCACCATACAAGAAGGCAGTGTTTACATCCATTTGAACAAGTTCCCAGTCATGATAAGAAGTTAATGCAAGCATTATTCTAACAATGGTGAACTTAACAACAGGAGCAAATATTTCAGAGTAATCTATTCCTTCCTTTCGGGTAAACCCCTTAGCAACTAACCTAGCCTTATATCTAACATTTTGCCATCATGCTTAATTTTATACAGCCATTTACATTTAACTACGGACAGATTATTAGCTCTAGGAACTAAGGTCCAAGTCTTGTTTTCATGAAGGCTGTTAATCTCATCTTGCATGGCAGACAACCACAATTTAGAGTTTGGGGACTGAATAGGTTGCTTATATGTTTTGGGTTCATCACCATCTAATTCTTCAAAAACATTTAAAGCATGCATAGTCAAGTCATATTCATCAAATTTCCTATTAACAGTGACCTGCCTCATAGGTCTATCTCTAACAAGCTTGTAATCAGATAAGTTGTCATGTAAATCATGTAAGGTTTCAGAATTGGAATTGGAGGCTCCACCTTGGTTAGTACAATCATGGCAATCATTATTATCAACATTTTCAGAAGGGCACTCAGATTCATCAGATATATTATGTTGATTTGTTTCATTTCCCCATTGAATGACATTATTGTCTAACCTAGGAGGCTCCACATGCAAAGTAGGAGGCTGAGAACTAGAAGTGCAGGGAAACTCAAGCTCATTGAAGGTTATGTCTCGACTAATGATGACCTTACAGTCCAAATCACTAATATCCCAGACCCTATAATCTTTTGTACCTTCAGGGTAACCTAGAAAAACACACTTCCTAGCCCTGGGGTCTAATTTGTCACATTTTTTATGAATATAGGTTGCACAACCAAAAACTCTTAGATAGGACAAGTCTAGAGGTTTGTTGAAGAAGACAGTTTCAGGACATTTTCCTTTTAAAGGCACAGAAGGGGATCTATTTATGAGATAGGTGGAAGTCATTACAGCTTCCCCCCAAAAGGTTTTATCTAGACCACTTATAGACATCATACATCTAACCCTTTCCAATATTGTCCTATACATCCTTTCTGCAACCCCATTTTGTTGGGGTGAGTAAGGGACAGTTCTATGCCTTCTAATTCCATTAACCTCACAAAAATCATCCATTTGATTATTACAAAACTCTAATCTATTGTATGTCCTAAGTGTTTTAACCCTCTTTCCTGTTTGGTTTTCTATCTGAGTTTTCCAAGTTTTAAACACAGAGAACACATCTGATTTGTGGCTCATTAAAAATACCCAGACCTTTCTAGAGAAGTCATCAATGACAGATAGGAAGTATCTCTTTCCTCCCCTAGTGGGCTCACTGGATGGCCCCCATACATTTGCATGGAGATACTCTAATATGGAGGAGCTCTTGGGGGAATGAGGTGGGGTGTGTGCTGGGAAGGAAACTCTACTTTGCTTACCAAGAATACAATGTTCACAAAAAGGCAAAGCAGAAACATTATCAGTACCAAACACACCTTCTTTCTTTAAGATTTCTAAACCCTTATTGCTCATGTGGCCTAGTCTCCTATGCCAAAGGACAGAAACATCAATTTCAGGAGTGTTCACAAAGTTCACATAAGGGTCAGATTCAGTACAACACACATACAAGTTATTTTTCTTTTCTGCTTTAAAAATAACTAGGGATCCCGACATAATTTTCATAATTCCTCTTCCCCACCTACCCTCCAAACCATCATCTTCTAAAGCAGAGCAGGATAACAGGTTAAAACATACATCATGAACATATCTGACATTTTTCAAAGTATAAGAACAACCATCAACAAATTTTAGTTTCACATTACCTATTCCTTCTACTCTACACCTTTTCTCATTAGCAAGCAGGATATAACCTTTATCAATAGGTTTTAAACTAGAGAAATGTTGTTTATGAGGTGTAATGTGATAGGTACAACCAGAATCCACAATCCACTCAGTAGCACAAAATTTATCAGTACATGCATAAGCAGAGGGTAAGGAATTCAAACAGTCAAGATTAGAGATCATGTACACATCACCTAGGTTCTCTCATTTTACAGCATTTACATTAGAACCACTACTTTCACCTCTTTCTTTCTTAGGTTTATGGCATTTTCTAATATAATGCCCATATTCCCCGCAGTTATAACATTTCCTACCTCTAGACCTAGACTTAGACCTGCCTCTATATTCAGATTGGGGTTTCTTTCCATCCCTTGTATTATAAGAGTCATCATTCCTATTCCTAGATTTAGATCTACCCCTTACATTCAGAATCTCATTATTATTGTTTCTATTCCTAGCTCTACCACGTTTAAGGTCCTGCTCCTTAATTTTTAGACCACTCATCACTGTTTCTAGGTTAACAGTATCCCTGCCATACTTAATGGCTGATTTCACATCATTATAAGAGTCAGGAATAGCATTTAAAAGGGCTATAGGAGCGTATTCATCTATATGCTCATCTCCAGTGAGCTTAATATCCTGTATTAGCTTGTTAAAGACATCTAGATTCTCATCTATGTCTTTATTTAGGTCTAACTTAAACCTAAAAAAGGTTTCTAGAAGATACATTTTACTGGGTAAGGAAGTTTCAGTGTATAATGACTTTAATTTATCCCAGATTTCCTTAGCCGTTTTAATCTTGCCTATTTTCCTAAGCACAGAGTCAGACAGATTCAGAATGATAATGGAACGAGCTAATTCATCAATCTCAATTCGTTTTTCAGGGGTGTCACTATCTAGAAACTCAGCAGTTAAGGCCCTTAGGACCTTTTGTTGAATCATAATACATTCAATTTTTTGTTTCCATATAGTAAAATCCGTTTTACCATTAAAAGGTGTCAAACCACTAGAAGACATGCCAGAAGCCATATTTTAAAAATTTAGGCAAAAACAGGCAAAGAATATACACAGGTTTGACAGGAACCAGAGGAATTAGAATGTACAAACAGTAGCAGATAGTAAACAGAAAGATTTTATCAACTTTACAGGGAACATGCTTCAAGAAATAGCCCTAAGTGTAGAAAATGGAGCAGGTGATTCAAGATTCAACACAGAGTAAGTAATCACAGCACAGAAGCAGAGATCATAGCGGAAGACGAAATAAACCACACAAAGTTCTAACCCTAGTGCGCACATTAACACTCAATAAACACAGAGATGACAGGATCCTAACTTGCTTCGGTTATCCGAACAGCAAGAAGGATGTCCAGCAGGTCGCGGTTGACCGGACCGAACTGCTGAACCCTAGAGACCAAAGAAATTAGCTCTAGATCTAGACCGACTCGACGAAGAGGGGGTATAGAAGAACGAGCCCTATACCTGAGCAGAGCCCTAGGAGAGGGAACCCCGTATTACCTTTCGTGCCCTGGGGCACCGACGACGTGGGTTCGACGGGGGAAGCAGACGTGCAGACTCGCAAGGAACCTGGCTCTGATACCACTGTTGGATATCAGGCCTTGTGCGCGTCTGTTCCGGCCTGTTACTTCGCCCGGACCCCGACCTAGCCCTGATTGGGCTAGGGTTCCTCTTCGGATCTTGATCCGACCTTGAAGCTTGGACCTCCTCTGAACTCCGAAGGCTGGATCTCCGATGACGGGCAACTCTTGCCTAGCCCGATGCACCGAGGGACAAGAAACGGTGGCTCAGAACTCACCTGTGTGAGTTCTAGCCTTCCTCCGGCCGAAAGGGAGTGGTAAAGGGTTGCCTAGGGTTCAGGGGCTCTCTAACTCACAAGGCTCACCGAAAAAACAACTCCGATCGCACGAAAGGGAAGAGAAAGGGAGAGCGAATTTCAGAGAGAGAGAGAGGGCGGCGCTTGATTAGGGTTAGGGTTTCAGGATGATTGAAGGAAACCGGGTCAAGCCATATATATAGTAGAGGCAGTTGAAACCGCTCCAACAGAAAACCCGAACCGCCAAACCCAAACCCACAACCAATCCACAAATACAACCTAGATGATGGGCTCGAAATTATTTGGACTCAGTTAATAAACAGCCCAAAGAAACCAGGACCATCCACATTTACAATATTAAAAGCATATTTCAATAACATAACGATAATAAAAGTATTAATAAAAATATTAGTCAAGTCAATTCATTAATCCAATTTTGGGCTAACTTTATCCACATATTTAATCTGGTCGTTTCGAATTAAATTTTTTTTCTTCTCAATCCAATCAAACCAACCGACTGTATTCGAGTTGGGTTAATATTCTTATATATTAATAAAGAGAGATTTGTAAAATATTTTCTAAGAATTGCCATAAATATTATTAGCATGGTATAATAATGGGAGATTCCAAGAAGGAAGAATCCAACTCCATCTTGACTGGTGAATGATTCTCTCTCATGTTGCCACGGCTTGGACCACATTCACACATGCCCAATTGCATCACGCCACGTCAGCATACTCCCTAGCGCCGAAAACACGTCCAGGTTCAATGAACCTGGTGAGGCCGCCCCCCGCCCTTCATTTCCCTCCGCTCTTATATATTTTTCCATTTCGTCTCACACCGAACACACTCTGTACACACATTTTCGCAACACTTTTCGAAAACCCAGAGCCGGAGTTCGTATTTCCTGATCTCGCAACTCAGCAATCGTTTCATCAATGGCGTTTTCCGTCGCGTCGTCGCCTGCTGCCGTGCACAGCTCTTCTCTCTCCTCCGCTTTCGAGCAATCCAGAGGTGGAATCTCGCTCCGGATTCGGATTGTCCATGCCTGTTATGTTGTTTTGTTTTTTCTTCTTATAGATTGACTCGCGTTTTATCCTGATGCAGCTGCTCAATTCGGTGCGTTTCAGCCTCTGGATAGGCCTCACCTTCCACCGATGTCCGTGAGCCTTTCGCGGAGGCGTTGCGCCGCCGTGAAACCGTTGAATGCGGAGCCGAAGAGGAATGATTCGATCGTCCCTGCGGCTGCGACCTTGGCTGTTCCTGGTACGTGGAGAGATTTTCATTAAACTTTGTGCATGCAGATTTATTTGTTCGAAATCGTTTAATAATCCGACCAAATTTCATAATTATTGTTCATTGACGCGTTTGCCATTTTATTTCGGAATTTTACAGAGGTGGTTGAGAAAGTTGAGGCAGAGGAGGACTACGAGAAATTGGCGGAGGAACTCCAAAATGCTTCGCCTCTTGAGATTATGGATAAGGCTCTGGAGAAGTTTGGAAATGATATAGCAATTGCTTTTAGGTATTTCCAATTCCCTCGCAGATTTATTCATTTATATTAGGTGAAAATCGTTTGAATATTTTATTAGATAATCAGTTGCTCTGTTTGTTATCGTACAAGGATGAGATTTTTTTTTCTTCCAAATTTGTTGATGGAATTAAATAATATCTACCAGATAAAACTGGGGATGAATTCACTAGATTTGTTGTTTCGTCTACATCGATTTTCTTAGATTTTAATTGCACTGTAAATCTGAATTGTTCCTCAATATAACTACTCACTACCGCATGATTCGTGGTTGCTAGGAATATTAGCTAAATGGTGTAATGTTGATTTTGCAGTGGGGCAGAAGATGTTGCTCTGATTGAATATGCACATTTAACTGGACGGCCATTCAGAGTCTTCAGCCTGGACACCGGGAGATTGAATCCAGAGACGTATAAGCTCTTCGATGAAGTTGAGAAGCGGTATGGGATCCGTATCGAATACATGTTTCCAGATGCGACTGAAGTAGAGGCTTTGGTTAGAAGCAAGGGGCTTTTCTCTTTCTATGAAGATGGCCACCAGGAATGCTGCCGTGTGAGGAAGGTCAGGCCGTTGAGGCGGGCCCTCAAGGGGCTGCGGGCGTGGATCACTGGCCAGCGCAAGGATCAATCTCCGGGAACTCGATCAGAAATCCCCATTGTCCAGGTTGATCCTGTCTTCGAGGGCTTGGAAGGTGGGGCTGGGAGCTTGGTGAAGTGGAATCCAGTTGCGAATGTGAAGGGCAATGACGTCTGGAATTTCCTCCGAGCAATGAACGTGCCCGTCAACTCATTGCATGCTCAAGGTTACATTTCAATCGGATGCGAACCGTGCACGAGGCCGGTCCTACCGGGGCAGCACGAGCGTGAAGGGAGGTGGTGGTGGGAAGATGCCAAGGCCAAGGAGTGTGGCCTGCACAAGGGCAACATCAAGGAGGAGAACTTGAATGGCAGCAATAATGGTGGTGTGCACGCCAACGGAACCGCCACGGAAGCTGATCTTTTCACCACGGAGAATGTTGTGAGTTTGAGCCGGCCGGGAATTGAGAACTTGCTGAAGCTGGAAAACAGGAAGGAGGCGTGGCTGGTGGTGCTGTACGCGCCGTGGTGCCAGTTTTGCCAGGCGATGGAGGGGTCTTATGTGGAGTTGGCGGAGCAGCTTGCAGGGTCGGGTGTTAAGGTGGCGAAGTTCAGGGCAGACGGGGAGGAGAAGGTGTTCGCGCAGCAGCAGTTGCAGTTGGGGAGCTTTCCGACAATAATCTTCTTCCCGAGGCGGTCACTGCGGCCGATCAAGTATCCGTCGGAGAACAGAGACGTGGCGTCGTTGAAGGCGTTCGTGAATGCCCTCCAATGATATGATAAAAACATACATGAATGAGAGGAGTTGGATTTGAATTAGTAGTGTTGTGGAAGGGTGAAGAAGCCCATAAAGGGTGTATAATTTTGTAGTTTTGGGTTGTTTCTCCCTGCTTGTGCTTTAATTTTGTTGTTGTCCAATATATCTCGATTTGTAAGTTTTGTTGGCGCCCATGTTAAATGATCGTTCGACGTGGAAGAAAGATTTCGTGTTTTCATTTCTTGATGGAATTAGAAAACCCATGTTCAAGCTTTACTGAAACGGTGTAATGCAGGTAAGCCATCGGAATTTCATGCCTAACGTCACATAGTAATACCGCATCTTTTGATAAAACTTGAATTTGTGAAATTCTGTAATGAAAATAAATTCAAACAATGGAAAAAAGTAAAGGAAGAAACGGCCAACCAAATTTGGCAAACAAAATTGAGGAAGACAGAAAGTGAAAAAAATAAAGAAGCTAAAATTTGTTGAGGCAGATTAAGAATATTGCTCTACTTATTGTTTTCTTTCTATTCCATTGTTGTCTTGTTCGTCTAACCATTGTTATATGAGCTGAGCTAATTCATTGCTCCTAACTTGCAAGTAAGTTAGAATGCTGCTAAAAAAAATAAAAAATAAACTGAAAGATTGGAGCTAAATCCATTGAGTTAAAACACAATTTAATTAGTAACAAGAAGTTTTTGTGGCGTTCAATAATATGAATTTGGTGGAGCTTCAAGCCTTATATAGTCGTAGAGAATTCCAGAAAGAGCATCCCCAGTCCTTGCCTGGGTGAGAAATATGCAGTTGTCGCCATTGATGAACAATTTGGAAGAAATGTCAACGTTGAAAACTTGGTAAAGTCCATGGATTCCATGTCGACACACTGCGTTATCTTCCCCCCAATTCGTCTCTTCGAACACAAGCTTCTCACCATTCATCTCATTCACATGAACCTGCATTGCATCAATTTACATCATATTTTCAAACACCAACAACCCACTCACACAATTTATATATAGCACCTCCAAATCGGAGCGTGTGGCCGAGGCAATCGCCAATCTCAACTTGTAAACCCCTGCTCCTACTGATTTTAGGTTGAACCTGATTTCCCACGTCGTTGGAATATACTCCTTCTCTCCATTCCTCCTGCGAATACACACGTCGTTGGATCCTGCATGTATCTTCATATAGCAAATTTTGACACAACACATCCGCACAATAATAATGAGTTCAAACGTGACAGTTCAACTGGACACAACCCGTTAGGCTCTAAACACAAACACAATAACATTTGATATGATCCGACACACATAAATTGCCGAGCTGACACGCCACGATAACCCGATACGAATTTGCACGGCAATAATGAGTTTAAATACGACACGACCCGTTAAGCTCTAAACACAAACACCATAACTATTTGAAACGCACACATTGCTAGTCCTAAATGATGATGAATATATATATAATAAGCACCTGGATACATGAGCAAAGAACCAGTCTTTCTTTGGATCACTGACACCCACGGTGAAAACTTGATCAGATTTGGGATTCAAGTCCGTGTATCGATCCCATAATCCATACTGCCTGTATCTGAAACACCGTACATCATTCAATTTCAATACAACTAAACAACTCCACAAGATTAATGATGTTGAAACACATGCACGAACTTGCTTACTTTTCGGGGCTGTTGATGAACAACTTGTTCACATACATCGGATTCACATCGGGCACATAATATTCTCCGGCAGTACGATCCGGGAACCCGATTTCCCACGCCGTCGGGCCATCTCGCGGCGGCGCGTACACTACATTTCCTAGCTGCGTTTCCGATCCTGATGAGTAAAGCCAGCATTATCATTGCAAGAAATTAAAATGAGTGTGTTTTAGTGAGCATTACCTGCAGAGATTGTAACGAGCTCTTGGTAAAGGTAATCGCCGATGAATCCCGGAGCCCATCCGTGAAGGCCATAAACTCCTGGCACAACATTTTTTATGGAGAAGTTTCCATCTGAATCTGTTTGAACCCAGAATTGGTAATCCTACATCCACAGCACAAGTTAATTATAGTGTGTACATGTAAATGGTAATTTAATTTTCTTGCTGAGTTTATGCCTAACCTTGCTTTCAATTTGCCATGAACCCGGTGTTTTTGCCGCCGATAAACCAAGGAATGCAGACTTAGCAGGGATTAGGGAATCCGACACATATCTGATTTGTTTGGGCAGAATCAATTCAATTTCTTGTTCTAACAAATAATCTTTCAAATGGGCGAACTTCAATCAACTATGGGTTGCAAACTATTTGATTTGGGCCTACTAAGGTCAGGCTAAAATTCTTTACCCAATTGATTTATTACTTCAGTTTTTGGACTAGTTTCAAAAAGGCTGATGAATTTCCAAATTATTTATTTTTTAAAAAATTTTATGTCATTATTCTAATCTTTTAAGCAATAAAGAATTGTGCAAAATATGTAATCTCTTATAAAAATTCAAAACACATCACAATCTTTTAAGCATTCATATGTCTAAATATAAAAAATGTATTAATATTTAAACATGTCGTTGCCCTCACAATTAACTAATTTTAAGAACTTTTATTATAAATTATTTACACAAAATAAAATTATACTATAACTTAAGAAATGTGATTTTGAATATTAGATGTAAATTTTGATAAATTAGTTGGGTTCGGGGCCTCAGGTATTGAGAATGAATTTTCTTTTGGTCGAAAATATTTCAATTCTAATCTGTGTCGATATCTGTATTTGTATGATTACCTATCTTGGATGAAGAATCGTCCTGCGACAGAACCACGCTCCTTCTGATTCAGATAATACGGCGAAGAAACGAAGTCGTATGGCCACAACGACTGCTCTGTTAGCCTCTTGGGAGGATTCATCACACAAGGAACAAACAAACTAAGATGGAATTGCTGTTCATTCGACATAATAATAATCTCAAGTACTGTAGTAGTACTAGTACCTGTTTCTTTGCATCTGTCCATAGATTGTGAGCCTGAGAAACATGTGTGGCAGTGTTGAGGTAGACGAAGAAAGGGCCCATCACCTTCCTCCACACTTCACCTTCCTCGAAATGAGCAACCATGTCGCTCCCTATGTAATGGCTTCCATGAACCATCTGTTGCATGCATGCACCATTAATTCATTTACGAAAGGAAATTAGCTTATAATAATAAATTACGTACGGCGAGGCAGGCGGGGCCGGTGTGGGCGGTGAGGTTCTGCTTGGTGGGTCCGCCGTTGCGGAACTCGTGGGAAGGGAAGATGACCCAGAATCCGACGATGGGGGTGGTGCTGCTTATCCAGCCATGGAGGCCGCCGTCTTTGTTGTCCATGGAGTATTGGTATTTGTCATCAACCTCTCCCTTGAGGTCGGGGTTGATGGGATTCAGGAGCAAGACGGACTCCGGCACGATTAGCTGCTTGCCTCTGCCCGGAAGTAGATCCTCCGGCATCGGCATTATCCGTTGCTTCTCGTCGCTGATCGCCATGTAATGAAACCTGCACCTCTACTATTATACATAATATACTCGGAAAATAGGGCCATTTCCGCACCATTTAAATGTCACGTGGTGCTGATTAAGGAGTTGTACCATATGATATTTACATGGCATTTTTGTTTTTGTTTTTTTGAATAATATGTTTTATTTTTTATATGTATTTAATTTGAGAATTTATTATTAATTGTTATGATATAATCTAATTTGACATTATTCAAGAGTTTTTAATACAAACACAAAATATGTATGTTGTAGAATTTATGATATTATGGCTATCATTTCTCTCTTTATAAAATTATAATTTATTTTTTGTACTTCCTTGAAAATTTTTTCCTAATAATTTCTCAAACTTTCCATTCAGAAAAGATATAATGTAATTTTTAAATAAAATGACGTATAATTTTAGTAAAAAGGATATCCTCTAAAAATTTATTTTATTTTATAAATAGACATAATATCCGTAATATCATAAATACTACAAAATACATATTTATATTTACATTAAATTTTCTTAATAACAATAAAATTACAATATATTATAATACTTGAATAATATTGAGATTGAAAGATTCGCTCACCATATCTTTTATGTGGATATATACATATTGTATAGAGATGGAGAGATATTATTGTATCTAGAGTTCATATCTTGTAGCTAGGGTATTTATCTTTCATGCAAGCCCTAGCTCTATATATTGTACACATTTCCTGCGAATTCAAGCAGAAGAATATATGAATAATTCTCCCTGTCATCTAGTTTTTACATGGTACCAGAGCCGAGACCCAACGGCTGAAACTTCTGCGTTTTTTGTTTTTCCTTTCAAATCACGGCCTTCGTCTTCTGAAGCTCGACAATGACGAAGAAGGATGGTGTGGTAAATGATCTGATGTCCCAGTATTATATCGGCCCTTTTGACAATCCGAGTCATGTTTATGTTACCGATCTCCTCAACGACGGGAATTATGGAGATTGGTGTGAAGAGATGAGCAATTGCCTACTAGCAAAGAACAAGTTAGGGTTCGTCGACGGCACGCTCAATTCACCGACAAAGATTCGCCAGACCTGACCCTTTGGAAGCGATGCAATGCCATGGTAAAAGGATGGCTCGTTGTAGCAATGGAGAAAGAAATCCGAAACAGCGTGAAACACGCCAAAACAGCGCATGAAATATGGAAAGATCTAGCCGACAGATTTGGAAAAGAAAGCGCCCCGAAGGCTTACGAATTGAAGAGAAATATCACCCTCACACGGCAAGATAAGACGACTGTATCAGCATATTACACGAAATTAAAAGGCATCTGGGACGAAATCGATGCTGTTTCCGTAATGCCAAAGTGCACGTGTGGCAAGTGCACCTGCAACATGGCGAAACTTTTCTCAGAAAAGATAGAAAAGGAGAGAGTCTACGAGTTTCTAATGGGACTTGACGACGCATTCAACACCATCAGAAGCCAAGTATTGAGTATGACTCCATTACCAAGCCTAGGAATCTTCTATCACCATGTCGCTGAAGATGAACGACAGCGGCTGATCACAAGCTCGAGACAACCCACTGCCGACGGTGCGGCGTTCCAAGTACAGCAACATGCAGTTTCTGAACGACGTGAAGGTGCAAGAGACACAACAAAATCTCCACCACAATGTGGTAATTGTGGCAAATTCTGGCACACAATTGACAACTGCTACGAAATAGTTGGTTATCCAGAAGGAAAGAGAGGAGCAAAACCTTGGAAGAAGGAGGGATGAAGGTTCGGAAAAAGATAGCCCCCACTCACAAAGCAGCTCACGTCGATACCGGTTCCGCCATCGACCTAGCCGTGCAATTCTCCTTCACAGCTGAACAATTAAACCAACTCAAGGAATTGCTTAACAACAACCCGACCTCCTCAAATTTAACGTCGTCAGCCAACATGGCAGGTAAAACACCGAACCCTAATACTTTTTGGATTATCGATTCAGGAGCTACGGAACATATCACACATCAAGCGAATGAGCTCCACAAGATCAGAAATACTGGAACCGATATTCCAGTAAAAATACCAAACGGGGACCAAGTATCTGTAGCTGGTATTGGAATATTGAGATTGCCAAATGGATTATCTATCGAACATGTCTTGCACGTCCCCAGCTTCAAGTGCAACCTACTATCAGTCAGTCGCCTCACCAAGGAACTAAATTGCACTCTAATCTTCTCTGCCGATGGTTGTATAATGCAGGACTCAACATCGAAGAAGGTGATTGGAGCGGGTAAGCAATGCAACGGCCTATACCTTCTACAACCTGTACGCAGCGATTCGCACGTATTCTCTGGCATGGTTGATACCGACTTATGGCACCGAAGGTTAGGCCACCCCTCCAAGATCAAGATAGAAGACATTGGCAAAATTTGTAGCACCTTTTGTGAACCTTGCATAAGAGCCAAACAAGCTCGCTCTCCTTTTCCTATTAGTTGTATTCGAACCTCAAGTTATTTTGAATTAATTCATGGTGATATTTGGGGTGGTGATAAAACCCATTCTTTAACAGGAGCATATTACTTCCTTACTGTCGTAGATGATTTCAGTAGAGCAGTGTGGGCTTATCTATTAAAATTCAAGTCCTACGCAAGTAAATACCTTCAGCTACATTGCAACATGATTAAAACTCAATTTGGGAGATCTGTGAAACGAGTAAGAGCAGACAATGGAGGAGAATTTCAATCAAATGAGATGATGAAATATTACGGGGATAATGACATCCTGCTTGAAACTTCTTGCGTCCATACGCCTCAGCAGAATGGAGTGGTAGAAAGAAAACACAGACACATCTTGGAAATATCCAGAGCTCTGCGATTTCAGTCAAAACTTCCTGTGAAGTTCTGGGGAGAATGCATACTCACGGCCGTATACATCATAAATAGGCTACCAACTAAAATCCTCGACGGGAAGACGCCATACGAAGTCATATTTGGGAAGAAGCCAAAATTGGAGCACTTTTGGTATACGCAAAAGACACAAGGAAGAGCCATGATAAGTTTGCCGAAAGGGGGAGAGAATCCGTTTTCATTGGATATCCACAAGGGCTGAAAGGATACAAGATCTATGATCGACAAATCGGACTATTGCACGTCTCACGTGATGTTAAATTCTTTGAAGATATGTTCCCATATGCGAGTTGTGAAAAGAGGGAAAGAATTTCTAATCAAAAGGAGACCACCGACGATGTTGATGTGGCTCAGCATTCTGAAGGCATCCAAGATAACTCCGGGAGAGAGACAACCACACCGAATCAACACAGTCCTATTGTCCGCAGACAAAGTGAAAGGGCCAAGAAGCAGCCCGAACATCTCAAAGACTACATAGTCGAACTACCGGAATCATTGGATCATACGTCGCCCGCCGTAGACTCAGGAAGTTCGACCGCACACCCCATCACCAACTTCGCTGCTTATGATAATTTTCGGCCTCCTACAAGTGTTACTTGGTCTCCATCGATGCCCAAAGTGAGCCACAAATCTTCTCCCAATCAGTAAAATCAACCGAATGGAGAGAGGCCATGAAAAGGGAAATCGATGCTCTAGAAGCTAACAACACTTGGGATTTGGTGGAAGTACCGGTTGGGAAAACGACAGTTGATTCCAAATGGATATATAAGATTAAGTACAAACCAACGGGCGAAGTAGAACGATATAAAGCTCGCCTCGTTGCAAAGGGTTTTACTCAAATACCCGGAGTAGATTTCAACGAGACCTTTGCTCCTGTTGCAAAGCTCGTCACCATGAGATGTATAGTCACCGTCGCCGTTAAGAGGAATTGGATCATTCATCAACTTGACGTGAACAATGCATTCCTCCATGGTGATCTTCATGAGGACGTCTACATGAAAATTCTGCAGGGATTTGCACGAGAAGGGGAGACGCGAGTGTGCAAACTTCGGAAATCTCTCTACGGTTTAAAACAGGCCTCCAGAAACTGGTATCACAAATTGACTGAAGCCCTAGTTGACATGGGATTTAAACACTCACGAGCGGATCACTCTCTCTTCATTCTAAATCAAGGAAACACGTTCGTAGCAGCACTAGTCTACGTGGATGATATCTTACTTGCAGAAAATAGTGAGCGGAAAATTGAACAAGTGAAGAAGCTCCTCGACCAGCAGTTCAACATTAAAGACCTAAGGCCGCTAAGGTATTTCCTCGGCATTGAGATAGCTCGCTCCAGCAACGACATGGTTCTGACTCAAAGAAAGTATGGGCTCGACATTCTGAAAGATGCAGGGATGGAAGGATGTCGACCATGCAAAACCCCAATGGAACAACAACATCGGCTGGACACCTGCGACGCTAGTCCAGAAGTTGATGAGCAGCAATACAGACGATTGATTGGTCGTCTACTTTATCTTACCGTGACTTGTCCAGATATATTATACGCTGTAAATTTATTAAGCCAATTTCTATCAGCACCAAAGCAGCCCCACCTCGACGCAGCTATGAGAGTTTTAAGGTACATTAAAGGAACAGTCGGACAAGGTATTTTTGTCCCAACTAAAGGTGAATTACTGTTAGAGGCATATTGTGACTCGGACTGGGCTGGTTGCAGCATGACACGTCGATCACGAGGGGGTTACATACTCAAGCTAGGCGGAGCTCCCATCTCTTGGCGTACTAAGAAACAAAGTGTCATCTCGCGTTCATCTGCAGAAGTAGAATATCGAGCGATGGCGAATGCTGTCAGTGAAATAGTTTGGCTGATGTGGTTGCTAAGTGAACTCAGTACGCGACAAGTTGCAGCGACTAAACTTTTCTGTGACAATCAAGCAGCACGACATATTGCTCGGAATCCCGTTTTCCATGAACGAACCAAACACGTTGAAATGGATTGCTATTTTGTACGCGAACGAGTTGAAGCCGGAGAGGTTGAACCATGTGAGATATCAACGTTAGATCAAATTGCGGATGTGTTCACCAAAGCACTTGGTGCCGATCAGCATGGTTATCTTATGTGCAAGTTGGGAGTTCGTAATCTTCACCTTCCAACTTGAGGGGGAGTATTGAGATTGAAAGATTCGCTCACCATATCTTTTATGTGGATAAATACATATTGTATAGAGATATCAGTAGGGAGAGATATTATTGTATCTAGAGTTCATATCTTGTATCTAGGGTATCTATCTTTCATGCAAGCCCTAACTCTATATATTGTACACAGTTCCTGCGAATTCAAGCAGAAGAATATATGAATAATTCTCCCTGCCATCTAGTTTTTACAAATAATATATTTTTAAATAGAATATATTTAAAAAACAAATACTATGTCAATACTACATTAATATAGTGAGGTGACATTTAAAAGTTGAGTCAGCAATAACGAGGATAATACTTTTCCTAAACAATTAAATATGGGATATATTTCACTTTTTACTTCCCAACTATATTTTCTTGACTTATAATTTTAAATTATGAGGTAATTACTGCAGTAATCACCTATTTTGTTGAAGCTTGAACACCATTCGTGTTTGAGCGAGATCGAATGCAGGGCATCCTTGAGGGCGCTCGTATAGGGCGTAGCAATAAAAACCCGAAACTCCACTCCTTAGAATGTATCTATACATCCATCAATCACAACAGAACAGATTTGTAAGAAAAGAAAGACAAGAGTGAGAAATGCAATTAAGCAAATTAAATTGATCAACCTCACGTCTACAGTGAGGGGAAGTGTAGACGTCCCACATATTGAAGGATTGTAGCTGCTCTTAAACGACACTTCCAAATTGTCGTTGCTCAAATTTATCACGCTATATTCGGACCCTCTTAGCCTGCAATCACACACACACATTTCTTTTTCAAAACTCATCAAAATCAATAAAAATAATGAAATGAAGAAAAACAATACATACAGTTGGTATCTGTCTTGGCCATCAACCAAGTTCCAGTTGATATCCCAGTAACTGCAAATCAATGGTTGGATTTTTCAGAAACTGTTTCTTGATTTTTCTTGAAGTATAACATGCCTAGTTATTACAAATTTATTTTTTATTTTTTTTTGAAATTTTAGTATTCAATTTGAATGAGGAGGGTTGTTCTCGAACCATGATCAATTGATCAATGATAAATCACTTTTTAATAATTGTATTCCGAAAGTTTAGAACTAATCATTCACATTCACAACTTATTCCTATAGTTACCTAGAAGATTGACATTCTCTCTCCTATCCTCCTCCAAAATACTATTTAGTTAGAAATGTTAATTTAATATTCCCTTAATCCCGGTAAAATTGATTCACTTATCAAATTGAACGTTCAAACTAAATTGATATATATCTAAAAATGACAATTTTTTCTTACTCAATATTAAAATATTAATTTCATTTACACTGACAGTCCTTAATTCCCGTGCTAAAAAAAAGAGAGGATAATTCTATTAGGATAGAGGAGTATGAAATTAGTGTCTTGTGTAAAAAAAATAACAATAATAATAATAATAATAACTATTAAATTTAAATAAAATCCTGATTAGGGTTTTAAAAAAAAATAAAACTCAATATGAATTGGCAACATTTGCCAGACTGGTGGGCCCAATGAGCTGAGCCTCATAAGTCTGGCAGATTTTTATTTTTTTATTTTTTTTATTTTTGAGAAAAGTCCATCGACATTTTTAAAATCAAAATATGAATTTTCCTTTCCCAACCAATCCCACTAAATATTTCTTCTCCGATCCAGTCCAATCAACAAAATAGTTAACTCAAAATCAAATACTCCATTTTCTAATCGATAAACTCAACCCAAATACATTATTTTCCTACTTAGCAAATTAATATATAATTAAAATTTTAGCACTTCAACAATAATCAACGAGCCTCATATCTTTGGTACTAGTTCCTTTATTTATAAACATGATAATAAAACACTTTTGATAATAATAATAGTAGCTTTTTAAAATAATAAAAACTTATTATAATGTAAAAATTATTTTAGCTATCTTAGCAATAGATTTCTTATTAAATCTTACTTTTTAAGGCGTTTTCTTTTATATTTTTATACTTCTCATCGACATGTAAATTCAATAACTTGAAATCTAACATTTGAAACTTGAAAGTAGAGTTAAGGTTAAAAATTTTGTATCTAATTTCAAATAATTTAAAATAAGTTAATGTTTATTTGATATTCGATATATAGATTAACTCGATTAATATTCCTATACATATATTTAGAGATGTCAATCGGGTCAACCCGTCGGATTTCGGGCAAGCCCTATCGAGCTGCGGGTTAACCGATTCGGGTCAAATCGGGCTGAAAATTTTTCGGGCTAAAAAATCTTGACCCTATTTCTAGCCCGTCGGGCCAATGAATTTATTAATTATTTTTTATTTTTAATATATTTTCATTATTTTAATATTTTAAATGTTAAAAAATAAGCATAATATTATTGATCTCTTACAAAAATGCAAAATACATCACATTTTTTATATGTTGATAAACTTATATATTAAAAATATATTATTTTTAATATTTTAGCAATATTTGAATACATTTAACTTCATAAATAAATAAATTTAACTATGTATTGAATACTATTTGAACAAAATACAATTATATAACTTAAAACTTAATTAATATATATCATTTTAAATATTAGAAGTAGATTTTAATTCTATAATTATAAAAAATATATCAATAAAAAATAATAATCGAGTTAATCGGGCCAACCCTATCGGACCTCAGGTTATTCGGTCACGGGGTAATCGGGCTAAATTTTTTTCGGGCCAAAATATCTTGACCCTAACTGACATTTTGACTCGGGTTAATCGGACCAACCTGCGTGTTTCAGGTTAAATTGACATCCCTACATATATTATAATCTATATGAATGTAGGGGAGAAGTGAGAGTTACCCTCGATTAAGTAGGTTGGAATTGGTGTCGAGTAAATTGTCAATTCCTGCATATTTGATGGCAATCAGCAGCCCTTGTGGTTTCATTATTGTAAGCCTCACCAATCCATTGTCCATTACAATCTGACAACACCAATCACATGATGATGCTCTAAATTCTAACACTCACACAGAGACAGAGAGAGAGAGGCTTACGTTGGAGCCATTGACAGACAGAGTGACATTTCTCTTTGACATGGCTCGAGTTTGAGATCTGTAATTCCTGAACACTCCCAAGCGTTGTATAGTAGAATTGTTGATACGTCAATATAATTAGTATATGATTGTCGAGAATTGAGACAAAAGGCTCCTCGTTGTAATCGAATTCCAAACACAATTTTATGCCTTCATTTGTCTTATAAGTTTTACCAACTAAAAAACTTAATTTCTTCTTTCCCAAAGTTATAGACTATACGTTTAATTTGTTATTGAAAATATTAAAGCTTAGTCGAAATATAAAAAACAATGTGGGCGTGGCGTTTGTCTTTACTATAACAAACCGGCTTATACTTCAACTAGGGTGATTCTAAATGCAGTTGCATTTTTGCTATACATAGCCCCTTAAAATATAAGAATTTAAATTTTAATATAATATTACAATTTTACCCTATAACCCCATTTAAAATTTTTGATTAAAACAATAAAAATCAATTAAACTTAAACATGTAGCCACATCTCCATCTACTTAAAATAAAAACCAAAACCCTAAAAACAGATATAGATAAATAAATGTAGTACTCCCTCCGTCCCGCCAGAATAGGCCCTTTTCATTTTGACACATTAATTTCGGAGCTAGTGTTTAGTAGCTAATTGTGGTTAATAATAAAATTGGCAATCGTAATTACCTTATTTAAGTCTTAAATAAGGTAATTACGATTGCCAATTTTATTATTAACCACAATT
>JAPKLW010000487.1:0-76153 GCA_026898455.1 Plectranthus barbatus
TGGCTGCAGGGGCAGGCACCAGTCAGTGATTCTGGAGGCATAGATCGACTGGTGTGGGAGTCCGCTGAAGGGTATGATGTTGAATGCAGATGGCTCTGGCACTCTTGAGTTATGAAATGCCATCTCCCCGCGCTGCTCCCACCGGTGCACCCCTGTCACTCGAGCCTGGAAGGTATCCTCATCAACCAGTTGATGCTCTTGGATGCAGAGCATATAAGGGCGCCTTTCAGTTCGTGCACGCCTAACTGGTGTTGTAAAGGATGCTGCTGGTCGCCCGGAAGTTGAAGTCGAAGCATCTGTAGATCGGGGGCGACTGGCAGGACGACAAGCCTTATCATCAATGTCTGGGAACAGATCCCTTGGCTCCATCCTCTGCACCATTGAGTGATGAACCACCTCCGCAGCTGGCTCCTGCTCTGGCTCCTCAGCCCTTGGTTCCTCTTCATCCTCGGATTCAGAACTGACATCCGAGAAGCTCGCCAGTTGTACCGGGGTGGTCGCCCGCTCTTCTACTCCTCCACTGGCACCCCCTTGCGCGGCCAGTGGGTCTTCTGCATCTCCTCCACTGGCTTCCCCTTGCGCAGCCAGTGGGACGTCCTCACCTCCACCAGTAGCTTCCTCTTGCTCCTGGTACTGGTCCACGATAGACATTACGTCTTCGTCAACACCCATCACCAGCAGGTGTTCGAAAGTTTCCTCAGGTAGGAGCTCGCCTGGTGGGGCTGGTGCTGGTCGGCCGGCACTTGAGATTTGGAGCGCTTTTCCTTTGCCCTTGGCCGCCAGTTTCATCTGTTCTGCCAGCTCTGCCTGGCGCCTGGCCTCTGTCTCGGCCTTGATTTTGGCAAACCGCTCATCCCTGGCCGCCAGTTCCGCCTCTCTCCTCTGCTGGTCAGCCAAGGCCTTCAGCCTGGCCTGGGCTTGCTTCTTCCTGACTACGGAGGCTTGCTGCTCCTTCTTCGCCTGCTCCACCAGCTTCTGAGCTCTGGTCTGGATTCGCTTCCTCTTGCGAGTCATCCTTTCGAGGGTCTCCTCCTCAGTCAGTCCCAAGACGGACTTCTTGACTGGGATGGAGATCTTCCCAGACTCAGGGTCATATGCAACAGCTGATGGTGGCTGCTGGTGCTGGGAGGTCTTAGGCTTCTTGTGGGATGGCTTCTTGGTGACTGGTACCAGTTGTACATCCCATGGGTGGATACCAGTCGCCTCAGCCACCGCGCCTTCCATAGTCTCGAAAAGAGACTCCGTCTCCAGCTTCCTCTTCAACTGAGCTCTTGCCTCCTCAGTCAGTGGGAGAGCCACAGCTGGCACTTGCTCTCCCAGGTCTTCTGAGTCCTCCTCAGAAACGACCTCAGCAGGGTCCACTGCTGACTTCCCTTTCAGCCTTCGTGGCTTCTTGTAATCTGGGTGGGGCAGCTTCGCCTTCGTGGCTGGTATGAAGTCGGAACCAACCAGTTGTTCCCCCTGATCCACGCCATCACCTAACTCCATCTCCAGGATGTGGCTGATCCTCAGCCCGAAGGATACGGCGTGGGTAAATCTCCCTTCCGTTGGCACGATTATGTTCCGCGCCACATTCTCCAGCAACCGGCCGAAGAAAAATTCAGCCCAGTTGCCCTGAATCCCATCCACCAGGGCACACATCACGGAGAACTTCCGCAGGCTCAACTCGGCGTACGAGCCGACTTCACATTGTAGCATGCGAACTACAATGTCGCACACCATCTGCCAGTACTCCTCCATCTCGGACTTCTTCATGCCAGTCCGGAAGGCGGTGACTTCTGGCCTTTTCCACTGCGCCCACCTCCTCCGGAATTCCGCCGTATCATCCTGAAGATACGTGGCCACATCTTCTCCTTCATTCCTCAGTCCAAAAAGATCGGCGAGGTATTCCGCAGTGACGGTGATCAGGTGACCAAAAACGGAAGTTGTGAAAGACTTCCTGTCGTCAGCTATCACGGCCCGAGCGTAGAACTCGGCTACCATGTGTGGATGAAATGTTTGGGGTGTCGCCGTCAGGTACTGTCGGAGCTCTTCACGGTCAATCATCTCCATCAGCTCCTCCCCGTAATTTTTCAGGGCCAATTTTGCATTCAGTATTTTCTCTTTCTGGACCTGAGCAGCCCTGACCTGCGCGTTTGAGAGCTGTCCCCTGGTCGCCGGTCTGTTCAACTGAACCAGTCGGGCGAACGGATATGTGTAATCCACATCTTCAATCTTCACTATGCCAGTATATGTTGGCATATGGGCTTCAGCGAGGGGTAGGTCTGGCGAACCAGGCTGGGATGATGTCGGTGTAGATGGAGGGTTATCAGCTGGAGGTTGAGAAGATGATGCCATGACTTCAGAAAATGTTCAAGTTTCAGAAAATCTCAAGGAAAGATGTGAGAATTTTGAAGGTAGGGTTCTGAAAGTAGGGAAACATAAAGGTTAACCCGGAGGAAGTGATCGGGTATTTATACTTGGGGCCATGCAGGATCAGACGTCCAGAATCAGCGCTTAGCAAGCGAGGATCGACGGTCATCAGCAGGCCCGGTTCCCTGTGCGACGTGCGCGGTCGTGCTGACGTGGGCTACGCCGTGGGGCTGACGTGGCACGCAGCGATTGGTGGCACCCAAATGTCGGACTGCGCAGACACTGTGCACATTAAATGTGGCATTAAATGCCACATTAAATTTTGAGGGCTGTACACGCAAGTTAGATTTGAACAATCCCGCCTTTTCTGATACAGCTGGGACTCAACTGGTCATCAGTAGTATAACTGGTCAACAGTTATATGCCAGTTGAATACTTCCCCCTGTCAGCGTGGCCTCCTTACCAGTTGACAACTGGTACTTACGACTGGGACCCGAGTCAGTCGTAGGAAATCGCCAGTTGTCTGCTGACAACTCGAAGGATAAGAAAATTGAGAGCTTGGACTCAATTTTATTCCGCATCATCTTCTCTTCAAGAAATCCACTTCTTATCATCGCTTGAAATTGAGAGCTGGGACCCAATTTCGCTTGAACTGATGGTTTGTGCTGGCACCGTCGGAATGAGAGCTGGGACTCATTTCCTTAGACAATTGAGGGATAAGTTCCGCCAGTAGTAACCATCAGTGAGCTAGTGATACCACTTGAATGAAAACAACTAAGAGCTTGGACTTAGTCGTAATCAGCATCCTCCTGAAGACCAAGAACAGAATGAGAGCTGGGACTCATTCTTCCTCAACACTTGGGCCCGCATCAATCTCTAGAAGACCGAGTTTGATGCACAACTCCTTGAATCTTGCTTCTGGTAGTGGCTTGGTGAAGATGTCAGCCAATTGATCTTCGGTTCTGATGTAGTCCACGCTGACATCCTTCTTCTCGACATGATCACGTATGAAGTGATGTCGAATATCTATGTGCTTGGTTCTAGAATGGTGAACCGGATTCTTCGTGATGCACATAGCGCTGTTGTTGTCGCAATAGATTGGAACACAGCCAGTGTCCACTTCATAGTCCTCCAGTTGTTGCTTGATCCAAATAATTTGAGCACAGCAACTGGCAGCGGCAACATATTCAGCTTCAGTGGTAGATGTAGCAACTGAGTGCTGCTTCTTGCTAAACCAACTGATTAGCTTGTGTCCTAGAAACTGACACGTACCACTGGTACTCTTTCGATCTATACGGCATCCAGCAAAGTCTGAATCTGAATATCCAATGAGTGTAAGTTCATCATTTCTGGGATACCATATTCCAAGAGATTCAGTCCCCTTCAGATATTTCACTATCCTCTTTGCAGCTTCCATGTGTGACTTTTTCGGATTGGCTTGAAATCTGGCACACACTCCGACTGAGTACGAGATGTCGGGTCTGCTGGCTGTGAGATAGAGAAGTGATCCAATGATTCCTCGGTAGATGGTAGGATCAACTGATTCACCTTGCTCATCAAGAAATATTTGACAACTGGTGCTCATAGGAATTCTAAGGGACTTAGTTTTCTCTGGGCAATACTTCTGAATTAACTCCTTCGTATACTTTCGCTGGCTGATAAAGATTCCATCAGCTGACTGCTGGACCTGGAGTCCGAGAAAGTATGTTAACTTGCCCATCATACTCATCTGAAATGATGTCTGCATCAGTTGAGAAAACTTCTCGCAGAGAGTTATATTCCTTGATCCGAATATGATGTCATCAACATAGATCTGCACCATCAGCATGTCACCTCCATCCTTGAGAAGGAAAAGGGTTCTATCAATCTTCCCTTTCCGAAATCCATTGCTGATAAGGAATTGTGACAGCGTTTCGTACCAAGCCCTGGGCGCCTGTTTCAATCCATACAGGGCCTTTCTCAGCTTGTACACCTTGGTGCCAACTTCAAAGCCTGGAGGTTGCTCAACATAAACCTCCTCTTTTAGCTCGCCATTCAAGAAGGCGCTCTTCACATCCATCTGGAATACTGTGAAGCCGTGATACGCTGCATACGCAAGGAACAGCCGTATCGCCTCCATTCTGGCAACTGGTGCGAAGGTCTCATCGAAATCGATCCCTTCACACTGCCTGTAACCTTTGGCAACTAAACGAGCTTTATTTCTGACCACGGTGCCATTCTCATCTCGCTTGTTCTTGAAAACCCACTTGGTGCCAATCACTGACTGATGTGATGGACTCTCCACCAAGTCCCAAACATTATTGCGAGTGAATTCAGCAAGCTCCTCTTGCATGGCATTAATCCAATCAGCGGATTCTAGCGCAACTCCTATGGAAGTAGGTTCCATTTGAGAAATAAAACAACTTAGGAGCGCACTGCCGTGTCGAGTCTGGACAGAACCTTCCGGATCACCGAGAATAGCATCAGTTGGGTGATCCCTCAGCCATCTGGGAGGACCAGCGACTGCTGGTGCCGGCTGTGAAATAGGTTCTTCTGTCCTGATAACTGGTGCTTCCACATTTTCACCAGTCGGAGCTGGAACTGCAACTGGCAGTTGACCTTCACCAGTCGGAACTGGAATTGCAACTGGTGGTTGACCTTCGCCAGTCGGAACATCTTCCTCAGCTCCACTGTCTGACTGATTTCCCGAACCTTCACCAACGTTGTCAGTATCAGCTGGTATCTCCATTCCAGCTGGTTCATCGTTGTCTTCTGGCTCAAAGATTCCAGTCGGAATTCCCCCTTGATTTTTGCTAGATCCACTCAGGGAGATTGAGTGTAAGGTCTCAGCAAGGTCATTTGCATCACCGACCCTCTCAGGTTGCTGATGGGCACCTGAGGGAACTGGTTGTGAAGATGATCCATTCACAGGTCTAGTCGAACCAGTTGGTTGAGCATCGGAAGAATTCCTGCCCAACTGGTCGCTGACATCCTCGACCTCAGGAACATCTTCAGCCAGTTGGCGTAAGGTCCTGCGCACTAAAGTAGCTTCATCAAAAACAACATTGCATGTTATTTCCACAAGCTGGGTAGTCTTGTTAAATACTCTATAGCCCTTGTGAGGGGGATGTCCATATCCGACAAACACACCCTCATCAGCCTTAGGCGAGAAAGCATTTAACTTCGACTTCCCATTATTATGGATATTACATGGTGAACCGAATGCACGAAGATGAGCTATAGAAGGCTTACGACCAAAATACACTTCGTAGGGAGTTTTCTGGAGTCTGTCGTTGATCCCGCTTCTATTCTGAGTATAGTAGGCAGTCACCAACGCTTCTCCCCAGAAACTCTGTCCCAAGCCGGACTCAGCCAGCATGGACCGGACTGCTTCTTTCAGCGTCCTGTTCCTACGTTCTGCCAGTCCATTCTGCTGCGGTTGCCTTGGAGTAGATCTCTCATGCTTGATCCCGGCCTCCGCGCAAAAATCCATCTGGCATCCTGATTTGTCAAACACAATGGTATAACCATTGTCGCACAGCTGACTGATGCTCAGGAGGTTGTGCTTCAGATTGGTGACAAGGGATACATTCACAATTCTGACATCATCCTTCTCGATGTAGCCCTTGCTAATAACTCTGCCCTTGGAGTTATCACCAAAAATAACTGGAGGTCCTCTGACCTTGGTGAGCTCAGAAAATAGGAACGCCTCACCAGTCATATGAGCCGAGCAACCACTATCTATGATCCACTCGCTCGATCTCTGAAGCTGTGTTGCATGATCCTGTTCCTGCAAGAAAATGAAATTATTTAGGTCCCCGATCATCAGCGGGTCCTGCAGGGTTAGATCTCTGGATCATTCCTTTTGGAATCCAGACTTGAGTAATCTTCAGCTCGGTGTTACCCTTGCTGACATCACTTGTGGCCTTTCCCTTCCTTTTAAAATAATGCATGGATTTGTTTTTGGAAGGTGTGGCTGTGTGTGCGGTTCCTCTGGAAGTATTCTTCCTCTGAGGGTGTCGGAAATTTCTTTCCGACCGCATGTGTTGCCTTGGTGGTCTCCGGAATTGTGGACCACGATGAATAGCCTTCCCAGCCCTTGAGAAAAGGTTTTGATTGGGCTCAGGCCTCCGATAGGTGTTCCTCCTATCGGGAAATATCCTTCTCTCAGTATTCCGCTGAGATTTGGATCCCTTGTAAGCATGCTGGCAACTGGCATACTTGTAAGGTTGGGCGTGGAATCTCTGGACAGCTGGTGCTGGCTGTCGGATTCCACTGGCAGCTGACGCTGACTTCCTTGCCTTAGAATAATTCGGCTTAGTCTGCGTCTTCGGGTATGCTGGCGTCCTGTCAGCAGAGGATCTTGCCAGTTGAGGATTTTGTCTTGATGACTCACCTATGTATCTGGACTTATGGTTCCTATGCTGATCAGCCACACGGGACTGACTGGTATTACCAGCTGGTGCTGATGCATTTACCAGTTTGCCCTTACCCTTACCAGTACTGATTCGTTCGGGCTGATTTATGCTCAAATCTTTTGTAAATCCCAACCCGGACTTATCAGAAGGCTTTCTCCAATGAGATAGAGCCTTTTCCAAATCCTTTGAGCCTTTATTCAAAAAATTTATTCTATTTTCTTGCTCCAGAACGAGATCGTGAAAGTTATCTCGCTCAGTTTTTGTAATTTGAAAATCTTGGAGCAACTCAAAGTGATTCTTTTTCAAAGTGGCTAGCTCTTCACTGACTGACCTCGATTTTTCAATCTCCTTGGTCAAAACAGAAATTTGATCTTTCAGCGAAGCATTTTCGCCAGCCAAGACATTCTTTATTTCATAAAATTTTAAAAATTCTTTTTGAAGAATGTCTAAAGTGACAGCTTCTGAGTCGGAGCAACGCGACTCAGAATCGTCTAAACAAATAGAAGGCATGATATGCATTGGGGAAGCTGATGATTGTACCTGGTCATCAGCTGCAAGTGCCTCTTCACTGTCAGCACTTCCTTCAGCTGACTCCTCCCCAAAAGCTGCCATAAGTGCCAGTAGAGCTTCCTCTTCTGACTCCTCGTCTGACGCATACTCCCCATCATCATGGTCGGGTATGTCAGGCACCTCAGTCCTGGTCAGCATAGCCTTGGCAACGGCCTTGGAGGCGCGCTCTTCAAAGAGCTTCTTTAGCCTTTCCCGCTCATTTTTGTCCACCTGTGGACATTCAAACTTTAAATGATCAGGGGATTGGCACTGGTGGCAAGCACGGGGAGCTCTCTTGACGAATTTTCCGTCAGTTGAGCTCAGAGATACTCCCTGCTTTGACTTGGCTTTCTCCAGAAGGAAAGCCAGTCGTTTCTTCTGTTGCTCAAGATCTGCGATAGAGCTCTCGCCGTCTTTTGAGTTAGATCCCGATGTGACTGGGATCTCTTTTGGCTGGTTGTGCTGGGCAGCAGATCTATCAGCATGGAAGGGCTTCTTGTGCTTCCATTTGAAGTCCTTCTTGACGAAATAAGCTTCGTCTTGAGCTTTGATGCTGGGGGATCTGATGTTCCGGATGGCCTCATTCTTGTTCACCATCTGGATGTCCCACTCGTGTGCCTGCAACTGAGCAAATAACTCCTTGGGAGTCATCTTGGACAGGTCCTTCTCCTTCAGAGTTGTGGTCTTCACGAACCAGTCCTCCTTGGGCATCTTGGACAGGATCTTGGCATTAAGATCTTCATTTGAATACTTCCTGTCCAGGGACTTTAGCTCGCTGACGATGGCGTTGAATCTCGCCTCCATCTCCTTGATGGTTTCTCCAGGCAGCATCTGGAAGGACTCATACTTGTCCACCGCAACCTGCAATTTGTTGCGTTTCATTTGATCAGTTTCTTGACCTAGACTATCAAGATAATCCCATACTCCCTTGGCATTGTTGAACTGGAGTGCATCCTCCATCAATGACTCTGGAAGACATGCCAGGATCAGTTCATGAGCAATGGAATCCAACTGATTCCGCTTCCTGTCCTCAGCATTCCATTCGTCTTGGGGCTTTGGGATCACGGCAGCTGGACGATCTCCTAGCTGGTGCTGAATCTTGGTGATCTCAATCGGCCCTGTCTCTAGCACATCTTTCATCTCTGGATGAATGCTCTTTAGAGAGATAAGAGTCCTCTTCCGCCATGTATCATGCTTCACAGACTTGAAGTCGAGTAGCTTCGGAATATTCATCTTGATGTACCTGAGCTAATCAAACAGACAAGCAAAAAGAAGAGAGCGCAAGGAAACGCGGATCACGGTCCTAAGCGACTCAGATACGAACGGTCTATAAGAACCTCGCTCTGATACCACTTGTTGGTCCCGGATTATCAGGGTATAACTTGGCAGCGGAAAATGTGTTAGTTCGTTTCTTGCGCTCTGCTGGTTACTCAGCTGACTGGGACCTTGTCAGCTGGTAAGACAACTGGCACTCTGAGTACTCAGCTGACTGGCAACTGGCTCGTCAGCTGGTAGCTCAAGACTTAGAATATTTTAGGCCTTGTTTGCACAGTTATATCAGTTTTCAGATATACACCAGCACTTGGGTGCTGGGTTTAAAATAAGAATGTAATGCAGAAAACTGATAAAGATAAAGGATTTATAGTGGTTCGATCAACTGATCTACGTCCACTCTCCAGTCGTAGCACTGGAAATTTCACTAAGAGTAATCAGGTACAAGCGTCCTACGATCTATCTCTAGCTCGTGAATGCCTCGTCCACCAGTTCACTAGATCAACCGCTCCCGGCCTTGTCCTTCTTCAACTCTGATCAGCTGTTGGAGTGCGAGCACGTCACTTCAACCTCCTTAGCTAACTGCGTGGGTGTTTAGTTCTCCCAAGAACGTGTCTTCTCAATACGGCAAAAAGCCCGTAATAACTCAGGTGCTGGCTGGCACAAGAGCTGCTGTGAACTTCCTCGGAAGAGAAAGAACACCAAAGAGATCAATAACTTACAAGCTGGAAGCTTGAAGTCTCGTGTTTGAATAAATCAACACACGGATAGCCTTTAGAAAGGCCTCGAAAGAGTTGCTTGCTTGCAATAAAGTTTCTGACTTTCGGTAGTTGTGCGAGAGAAGAAGTATTGAATGTTGATGGATCCCAGGTATTTATAGACGCGGGATCCCATTCAAACTTCTAGCCGTTTGGACTCATCCGGAAAAGGTCTCTGTCCTCGCATGTCCTTCTGACGGCGGCAGGTAGGAATTTCCGGAAAGCGCCATGCTTTTGTCCACTTTATCTGACATTGATCTCTTTATGTCAGAACGGCACTATTCGTCAGTACGAGGAATCGGAACTGGTGTCTTGAACTGATAGACTTTAAGGTATCCTCCCTTAAAGTCGTGCTTTGTCAGTTTATTCCTCAGACGAATCTTCTTTTTGTCTCTAAGACTCTGGGAGAGCGAATCTAAAATTCTGCTGGTAACATCCGACTGGTAGAACATTTTGGTGATCTTGTGCTGGCAGTCTCTGCTGGTGACTTGCGCTGGCACAATCTAAGTCTACCAATATGTCTGATGTTAACTCTTGGAATCTCCCATGACTGGTGGCTTCACCGCTGGTGAACAGTGTCAGTGAGAACACCTATTCTGCTGATAAGGTTTGTCAGCTCCCTGCTGATGAAAACCTTCCCAACTGGTGAACAGTAGCCAGTCATTAGCTCTTCTCATGCTGATGAACAGTGTCAGCACGAGTCTTGTCAGTCGCTTGCTGGTGAGACTTTTCTCAACTGGTAAGTACATCTCATGCTGGTGAACAGTAGCCAGCATGAGTCTTGATCAGCTGCGACTTACAACTCAAAAGACCTAAACAGGACTTTACATTTGAGATCTAGAGCTATCTAGAGACAACTGACGCTGGTAGGACTTAGGATTTGATCCACCAAAACACCAAACTAGAATCTAAACAAGTAGCTACTGGGGAGAGGAAACTTAGCCAAATTTCCCAACAAGGGGTAAATAAATGAGGCCTGTTGAAGATTGACTGTCTCTAGGTTCTCGGATGGTGATGATTCGGTATTTAGAGAAGTATTTGTGTCTTGGTGTGAGGAGGTTGAAGAATCTTGATATGAAGTCATGGTTGAGTAGGTTTTTCTGAGGATTTTGAGAGGGGTTTTCAGAGATGGGGGTGAGGGATTTTGAAATCTAAATATGGTGTAGAAGATTTCGGAGTACGAGGAGAAATTGACGGCAAGGATTGAGAGCACTTTAAATTCAATCAACGGCTAGGGTTGAGAGTCAGATCGTGGGTATATCCACGGCCTTCGAACCTTGAGTGTGGATGACGTGGCACAACCCCATTTGTTGCCGCCGTCTGGATGCATTAAATGTTTCTCCATCATGAAAAGCAAACGTCCCACGTCTTGATTTGAGATTTTCAGCAGCCAAGATGGATAAAATTAAGCAGATGCTACCACGTATTTCATGGTATCATCATGATAATCTCCGGCATTGCTTTTTATGCATGATCGTGATCTCTTCCGATTTGACCTTTGCATTAATGTGCTACTTCACTCCTACTAAGCGACTCTTCGTCTTCAGAGATGAGCAGTTACCAAGAGTTTTTCTTTAAATAGCATAAGCATGCGATGTATTTGATACAACTTCTTGCAACTCTTGATTTTCTTCTCACAAAAATTCACTAAAACGAAGATATGGAGCAGAATCAATCTCTCTTCGTTCCTCGCCATAGAATTCTCTGTGATGCTGGTCTTCATGAGGAATATGAGACTGAGTACCATATAGCAGAGTGGATTATGTCCAGTCTTAATGCTTGTGGTGTTGCTAAATTCATCTCTTTGACTCCTCATGCGTTTCATAGAGAACATCTTCAGTTCTTCGTCCGACAGAGTCAGCCCATTGGAGACTCCATTGTAGGTGTCTTCAGAAACCAGTTGGTGAGATGGACTGTGGATGTTTTTGCGTCGGAGTTCGGCTTGCCGAGAGGTCCAATTTCTGTGTTGGACTATCGCAGTAATGAAATCACGCCAGAATGGTCTTCATGGATGAGATGGAGGCGGTCAGCTGATCTGGAGTTCTCGCCTACCCCATCAGCATATGGACTGCAGACTCGCTATCGATTTCTCTTCGAGATAATCTGTTGAATGTTGGTGGGAGAGAATCCGGATGACATGACCTTCTCTCGTGAGGTCTGGAAGGTTATGATGGCAATAGATGATCGAGCACAAGTTGATTGGGCGGCGTTTGTCTTTCAAAGAGTGCGGCAGAGTGTTCTGCAGTTCCCTCAACTCTACCTTCCCTATGGAATGCCTTTGAGTTGGCTGCTAGAACAGAGATTCACCGATCTCACCATGGGTCCCTCGAATCTTCGAGGAATAGACTTTTATCCCTTTGTACCTTTCTCGCCCTTTGATTGAATCTTCTGTTGTAATTGTTTTTGATGATGTATATAAGATGATGTCGTTTTTAATTTGGACAAACTCATATAGCTACATTCAATATCGATCATCTTCTTGATAGTTGCCTCGTTAATCAACTGTGTAGTAATTCAGCTGATTATGTTTCTGCTAAGATCATAGCAGATCGACGATGTGTAGCAAAGATAGGTGTTCTTCCACAAATATAGCAGATACTACTTTAGAAAGTAGTTAGCAGGGCTATCGTTATCTAATATCATTTTTAGCAGAGTGACCTTCCGTTAGCAAAGATATCAAGTCTAGCAGAAAATCCATTCTTTAGCGTAGACCTAATTCATTAGTAGAGATCTTATTTGCTAGCAGAGGCTTTGTCTCTAGCAGAGACTTCAACTCTAGCGTAGATCTCATTCGCTAGCAGATCCCTTGTCTCTAGCAGATACTTCATCTCTAGTAGAAATCGCATTCGCTAGCAGATGCCTTAACTCTAGCAGAGCTTTCATCTCTAGCAGAACTCACATTTGCTAGCAGATGCCTTAACTCTAGCAGAGCTTTCATCTCTAGCAGATGTAAAGATGATTTTCAGAGTATATTTCTCCAAGCGTCGATTTGCGTATTCCAAGAATTATGTTGACCGATCTGTCGTGGCGTCTGCCTATTCGTCGAGTGATGGATGATTAATAACTCTGATAAATTGAATCTGATCAATTCTGTCGAGAAGAGTTAAGATTTTCCCTTTATAAATACCCTGATTGAGAGTATCCTTGTTATCACAACAACCCTTTCTCCAAAACAAAATCTTCAAGAAAAGAAATGGATTCACCAGGTCAATCTCTTGAATTGCGCCGAAACCAGATCCGTCATGAGGCTGGTTTGAACGCTTTGTATGATAACAATCCTCGAGTTGTAGAGACGGTCATGTCGAAGTTAAATCGCAGTGGATTAACTCAATTCGTCACTGCAACTCCAAAACGTTTCCAAGGAGACGTTCTTCGAGAATTCTTCGACGACTGTTCTGTGGAGGGAGATGGCATTTACAGTTCCTTCCGTGGCAAACTCATCTATTGGTCACCGGACATCTTTTCTCGTCGATTCGGTCTTCCCAGAGGCCCTGGGTCTGTCTTCAACCATCGTGTGACGGACATTGCCCCTGAGTGGTCGGAGTGGCAGAAATGGAGACGAACTCCGTCGTCCGAATTTTCTCTTTCTGTCTCTGCGTACGATCTGCGCACTCCTTATTGGGTGCTCTATCGTGTGGCAAATAATATGTTGATGGGAGAGAACTGTGACGACACGTTCTTCTCAAAGGAAACATGGCAGCTCATGATGTCTATTGATGATGGAGCCAAGATAGACTGGGCGAAATACATCTACAATAGCGTCCGAGACTGCGTCGAATATTATCCGGCCGTACCTCTACTCAATGGAATGCAACTTAGTTGGTTGCTAGAGCAGAGCTTCCCTCAGATTGCAGAAGGACCAACGAATCTTGTAAACGCGGACTTCTTCCCGTTCAGGCCTTCTTCCTCTTAGAATAGCGATCTTTTTGTTTGTAATCTTCCTCTTTTCTTCTGTAATGACATTTTGTCGATGAACGAGAAGATATAAGAAGATTTCACAACTATGTTTTGTTGTCTATCACCATTCTGCTCGGCATTTTCAATTTTAGCAGAGAACTATAATCTTCAGCAGATATAATCATCTTCCAGAATAAGTAATAATGTCTTCAAAGAAATCCAAGAAATAGAGATAATATCTTTTCTTATACTCTGTTTCTGAAATGCTTGCGTTATAGTCCCAGCAAGCTGTCTTTTGAGTGACTTGAGTGTCTGTAGCAGCCTTCCTGTGTCTGCTGTGAGCCACTATCAAGTGCTATCATTTAAGACGGCAGATTTCTGTCTAAATCAAAGGATTTCGGATATCCTTTGGTATCTTCTTTAATCATTCGTGGAATAGAGCGCCAAAATATCCAGGTAGGTCGACTTGCCGTAAGTAGCCTTATCAATACAGGTGGCGCTACCCCCTTTGTCGAGACTCCTCGACTTCTGCTCATTCTGAATTTGAATTGATCTGATAAGACATTTTGGGAGAGTGTTCCCATTATGGATAGAGCGATGATCTTCCTATAAGTAATGACTCACTTGTATGCTGTAACTTCATCTTCTCCACTTTTCTTTGCATAGCATTTCCTTCTTCACTAGCTTCAAAATGCATCGTATTACCATTGCTCCAAGTGATCTACCAGTCACTCGCAACCAGATTCTTCATGAATCAGGGTTGTATTTTGAATATGGTAACAACTGTCGTGTTGCCAACTTCGTTATGGGAGCTCTTAATGAGAGTTGCCTGACCCAGTTTCTGACTACGATGCCGACATGTTATCAGAAACGAGCTTTGCAGAACTTTATCTTCAGAGGTAAGACTGATAATGATGCCATATGGAGTTGCTTTGACAATGAAGTAGTTTGTTGGACTCCGGCCCTGTTTTCGCAGAAGTTTGGCCTTCCTCGTGGTCCTATTCGCGTCATGGATGTCTTCCGCCATTTGACTGCTCCAGAGTTCGGCTACTGGAATGAGTGGAGGCAGTCTGCTGACTATGACTTTTCACCAACGCCTTCATGTCTGGGGTTGAAGGAAGAATACCGAGTCATTTTTGACATTGTTAGCAATGTCACTTTTGGCGTTCCTGCTGACAATTATGTATTCAACCCAAGGATCTGGAGGGCCATGATGGCCATTGATGCGGAGATGAAGGAAGTTGATTGGGCGGAATTCTTCTTCGATGGAGTGAAGAGATGTATCGATCTCTTTCCTCAAATTCCTCTGCCAACTGCCATGCAGCTAAGTTGGTTGCTTGAGCAGACGTTCCCAAATCTTGCTTCTGAAGGTATCCCTCTGATGGGATTTGACTTTTATCCTTTGAGGGCTCATTTCCCTAACTGTGGTTGAAGAATACTTCGAGCTTTCCTTCTTTGTTGGCAGTCATATGGCTCCTTGTTAGATTTGTAATCGAACATGTTGTAGTTGATGATGTTCCTGCTATTTCCATGTAATCTTTTGAAGTCTGTTGTCCTTCAAACGAATGAATATGCTAACTTTGGACTCCTTATTTTCAAGACATTGTTCAGCTTTTTGTAGTGTAATAATGTCAAGATATCTTCAACGAGTCGTAGAAATAGCGATCAGAACATAATTATCAAACATATTTCAAGAATATCCTTATAGAAAGAATGAGAGCTAGGACTCATTCATCCACATCTGCATCTAATTCCATCAATCCTAATTTCAAGCATAACTCTTTAAACCTTGTTTCTGGGAGAGGTTTTGTAAAGATGTCTGCTATCTGATCTTCAGTGCATATATAGCGAACATCAATGTCTCCCTTCTCCTGATGATCTCGGATAAAGTGATGACGAATATCGATATGCTTGGTCCGAGAGTGATGAACAGGATTTTTCGTGATACACATAGCGCTATTGTTGTCGCAGTTGATAGGTACACATTCGGGAGAGATCCCATAATCTTGTAATTGTTGTCTTATCCACAGAACTTGCGAACAACAGCTAGCAGCAGCCACATACTCTGCTTCAGTGGTGGATGTAGCAACAGAGTGTTGCTTTTTGCTGAACCAGCTAATAAGCTTATGTCCTAGAAATTGACATGTGCCACTCGTGCTTTTCCTGTCAATCTTGCATCCTCCAAAGTCAGAATCTGAGTATCCACTCAGAGCAAGACTGTCTTCTCTAGGATACCAAATTCCTAGACCTTCTGTGCACTTCAAATAGCGAACAATCCGTTTAGCAGTGTCTAGATGCGCCTTCTTAGGATTGGCTTGATATCTAGCACATAACCCGACGGCATAAGATATATCAGGTCTGCTGGCGGTGAGATATAAGAGTGAACCTATAATTCCTCTGTAAAGAGTAGGATTCACATCACCTTCTTCTCTTTCAAGTGCGGCAATACATGTCGTACTTATTGGAATCCGTAAACTCTTTGTCTTCTCTGGGCAATATTTCGCAATCAAATCGCGAGTATACTTCTTCTGATGAATGAAAATCCCTTCTCTGGATTGTTGAACATGTAATCCAAGAAAGTAGGACATCTTTCCCATCATACTCATCTGAAAATTGCTGGTCATGAGCTTTGAGAACTTGTCACATAACTCTTGATTTCTAGACCCAAAAATGATGTCATCTACATATATTTGCACCAGCAAAAGATCTCCTTGGTCTTCAATGCTAAAGAGGGTTTGATCAATTTTCCCTTTCTGAAAACCATTCTTCAACAAGAATTTTGAAAGAGTTCCATACCAAGCTCTCGGTGCTTGTTTCAATCCATAGAGAGCCTTTTTAAGTCTGTATACTTGATTGCAGTGTTCGAACCCTGGTGGTTGCTCGACATAGACTTCTTCCTTCAGCTCACCATTTAGGAAGGCACTTTTCACATCCATCTGCATTACGTCGAACTCATGATGTGCGGCGTATGCGAGGAATAAACGAATGGCCTCCAGTCTTGCCACCGGAGCAAATGTTTCGTCATAATCTATTCCTTCGCATTGCCTGTACCCTTTAGCTACGAGTCTCGCCTTATTTCTCACAACCGTGCCAGACTCATCTTTCTTGTTTTTGAATACCCATTTCGTACCAATAACGCTTTGATGTTCGGGTCTGTCTACTAGCTCCCACACATTGTTTCGCTTGAATTCTGCTAGTTCTTCATGCATAACATTCACCCAATCCGGATCTAGTAGAGCGTCTTCGACCTTTTTGGGTTCTTCGCTGGAGATATAGCATGCTAACATAGCGTTGCCTTGTCTTGTCATCATAGGATCATTGATATTGCCTATGACATCTTCAGGAGGGTGAGCACGCAACCATGTTGGTCTGATAGTTCTGACCAAATTTCCTTCCCTTGCGAGCCCATTGTCTTGTACATTATTCTCCATAGTATCCTCCTGGTGTTCATCATCTGGATTAACTTCCACAGGAATTGCTTACGATTCTCTGGAACAGGATCTTCTTCAGCATTGTCTTCGGCAACTGGAATCTCAGCAGCGCCTTCAGCACCATCTTCTAAATGAGCTTCGTCAGCAGCTTCTTCAGCAGGTGGAATCTTAGTAGCGCCTCTGCCAAGATCTTCATAAGTTTCTGTCCCTTCCCTGGTGGGAATGTCCTTGGTAGTCTCTTCCTCTTCATCGTCAAGCACTTCTAGAATAGTTGATTTGGTTAAGATGTTTGTAGGTTTGGCCTCAGCGTGATCATTTGCATCACTGACCTGGTCAGCAGTTTGGTCCCCTGCTGCGTGCATCACGTTTGGATTGCAGTCATTCATAGACTTAGTCGGATCAATACTCATATTCTCGAAAGAATTTAGAAGTGTTTGATCATTGACATCATTAGTCTCATGATTGCTAACCTTTTCTCCTTTATTTTCACTGCGCACTAAGGTAGACTCATAAAAAATAACATTGCATGTTATTTCCACAATACCAGTAATCTTATTTAATACCCTATAACCTTTATGAGTGGGATGTCCATAACCAAGGAGTACACCCTCATCAGATTTAGGTGAAAAGGTATTAAGTTTAGATTTGCCGTTATTGTGAATATAACATGTAGAACCAAAAGCACGTAGATGAGTTATGGAAGGCTTACGACCGTGGTACACTTCATAGGGAGTTTTGTTGAATCTGGGGTGGTACACTTCACCCCAGTATTTAGCAGGAAGTTTGGAGTCTGCTAACATTGAGCGAACGGCTTCCTTCAGCGTCCGATTCCTCCTTTCTGCTAAACCATTCTGTTGAGGAGTCCTTGCTGTAGATTTTTCGTGTGATATTCCAGCTTCAGCACAGAAGTCCATCAGCACTCCATTACAGAATTCTGTTCCATTGTCAGATCGAATGCGCTTCACAGTAACTTCTTTACTGTTTTGCTCCTTGAGAATCAGTTCTGGCAGAATAAGCTTCACTTCGTCCTTTGTCTTTAATAGGCGTACCCATGTGTACCTGGAGAAATCATCAACCACCACTAGTGTATATAGACGTTTACTTACAGTGGGTGGTGTGACTGGACCAAAAAGATCCATATGAAGTAATTCCAGAACCCTTTGTGATGTCTCCTTTTCAGGATTTGTTTTGAAGGATGTTTTGGTCTGCTTTCCTTGTTGACATGATTTGCATATTCCTTCTTTGCGGAAAGTCTCATTTGGTAGACCTATAACAAGCTTATTTTTGGCAAGATGGTTAATAGTTTTGAAATTTAAATGATTGAACCTCTTATGCCATAGCCATGTTGTTTCCTCCTTATTGAGAGCTAAAAAGCAGGAATGTTGTTGACCGCTTTGCCAATCGACAATATATAATCCACCCTTGCGGATGCCTCGTAGTTTTACTTCTCCTGAAATAGCATCAGCAATAGCACAACCAGTATTCATAAAAGATACGATATACCCATTTTCACATAGTTGACTTATGCTGAGTAGATTATGCTTCAGGTTGGAGACTAGTGCTACATTGATGATTCTCAATCCGTTCCTTTCAATGCAACCTCGTCCAATAACTTCTCCTTCACTGTTGTCTCCGAACTTGACTTTTGGACCGTTGAATAGTCTTCTTATGTCTGAGAACAATTCTTCGTTTCCGGTCATATGAGCAGAGCAACCGCTGTCCAGGACCCATTCATTGGATATGCACGTTCCCGTAGCTATGGAGTCCTGTTCCTGCAAGTGAATCAAGTGGATTTAGGTACCCGTTTAGTGTCGGGTCCTGCAGGATTAGCGTGAAGCATAGTTCCTTTCGGAACCCACATCTTAGTGATTTTTAAGACTTTTGTCTTGGTTTCACTATTGACCACTTTCTTGACCTTTGGCATAAAATTTCTATTTCTAGGTGAATGAATATATTGTTGGGATTATATACTGAAAGCATATATGATTAAGTGTTTTGTACACTGGTCTTCATATATGTTGCCGCAACAATACTCGCTGTCTGATAGAACAAACATACAACGAACCATAATATCCTATTATCTCGCCTATAGGGATGATCATATGGTGTGTAGGAGATCACAGAGGATCATATGAATCGTTTGACCTAGCGAGATATAAACAGTATCACAGCTGAGACGGTCACTGGATAGGCTGTCGGTCTAAGCTGCGGCACATCGGTTCATAAGTGGGCTTATCCTAGCTACTTGATGTGTCGGTACATGGTTATGTATTGATGGGATCAACAGTGGGATGTGCCATTCTCATTGACATATGAATGAGCCAGATCCCTAACATACTTCCTATGATCTTAAACCTAACTGAAGGATAAGGGGCACACACAGATTGACCACACTTTGATTTACCATGGTGGCGAGTCTTACATGTACTCTTATACCCGTATTTTGGGTGTTGGCAATTTGTGTGTGGCCTGCTTAGTCTGGACGTTTTGGGAAGCATATCCGTTTCAGGATGGTGACATTCCCTGAGGAGTTCACAAGGTTCATTATGCTAAACCCTGCAGGTTGAATTATTTAATTCAGGCATAAGTGAAAAAGGGTGAGCGGCATTACTCAGGAAATAAGAGATTAATTAATTGTGGTTGATTGTCATAAGCCAAATTAATTAATGAATGTCTAAAGCCTTAAATATGTGGATCATGTTAGTTTGGTGCAACCCGTTCCTAATAACGTGGTAATAAAGGGGCGAGTCAGCATTGTTACCGTGGTGAAGGTTAAAACAATGTTTTATTAATTAATTATGTTCTGGGTTGAACAAGGAAGGATTAATTAATAAAGAGGGCCCACTTTATTATTTGCATCTGATCCCTGGTCTGGCCCATTAATTGCTCACAGCCCATTAGGGTTAGGGTTTCTCAAAACCCTAACACTATATAAGGCCTTCTCTCCATCAGATCAAGTTACACACTTTCAGTACATTGGAAATTGGGAGAGAACGGCGGCGGCTATCCAGTGGAGGAAATTGATCGTTTCCTCCGGATCTCGGATTCAACTTGGTAGACAATCCTCACCAGATTTCCAAGGAGCAAGGGAACAGATCAGAAGATCAGATCTGTAGGAACAACCGTTCATTGCCGGCGTTCAGATCCAAGATCCAAATCCTGATCTATTTCATCGTTGTTATTCTCCGATCTGTCCTGTAGATCAAACGGTGAAATCAGGTATTCTCTAGATCCATCCTCTACAATTAATTTTGTAGGAGCATGCATAGGATTCACATGGTTTATTTAATTGAAATTTATTCCTGGTATCCTAAAAACGAACCTTTGCAAGAAATTCATAATGGCAACTCGTGTTGTCCATCGTAGACTCAAACCCTACATATATTTAGTCATCCTTGCCCTTGAGAATGAATGTGAAATGAGCTCAGGCTTTGCATAGACATTACTTCTATGCATTGTATTCTGTTGGTAGCTAGGTCTCACAGCATTGTACTGTGCAGGCCTTCTCTGATGAAAATTAGGATGTACTATCCTTGCGTTGAAATTAGAACGCTCAGTACTCCTTGAGTTAGTTGAGTAGGGTTTAGCGTATGCTCTTGGATTCCTCTGCTGAGGTCTATCAAATACTTGCCTATTATTCATCATTTGATTCTTCTGCTGAGGCTTAGAGTTGCGTCCAGCGTTTATCCTTGGGATCCTCTGCTGAGATCCATTGGATAAAGGCCTAGCAAACTCTGTCCTCTGCTGAGATCTAGCAGATGAACTATTGGCTATCTTTGATATAGACCTCTGCTGATCTCCAACGGGCACATTCTGCTGAGGTTTATTCTTTAGTTTAGCTAATGGCTTAGCAGACAAAGTTTCAGCAGATACTACTCCTTTACCTTTTTCAGCAGAGCTAAGTCCAGCAGATACAAACAAAATCGGATTCTGTTTAAAAGAATTATCATTGGGTTTTGACATTCTTTTTGATGATTCGCATCCAAGTCCAGACTTATCATAGTGACGTCTTTGACTATTTACAAGGGCATTGAGAGCAGCCCTGCTGGATGCGTACATGCAAATACAGTCCTCTTTGGGTTTATTTTTTAATGCATGATTTTCCTTTTCTAACGTTTGAAATTTTTCTGACAAATGAGAGAAATCTGCTTTTGATTTTAAAAGTTCTTCATTTTCTAACCTCAGTCTCTCGACTTCCTTGGTTAAATTTGTAATTTGAAGTTTTAAAGAAGCGTTTTCTCCCACAATTTCATTTTTGATCTCATACATTTTTGCAAATTCTATTGATAGCTGTACTAAATAGTCTTCTTCTGAATTGAAATGTAATTCCTCCGATTTGTCTATGATTTGATTGCTAGATGAATTTGTGGATAATACCTCTGTTTCCTCAGCAGCGAGAGCTGATTCATTGGTTTCCTCAGCATCGTTGTCCGCATCAGCAAACTGATCTTCAGTGATGTCTGCCATCAGCACGAACAAAGCTTCTTCGTTATCTTCTTCTTCTGAAGAGCAGTAAAACTCTTCTTCATCTGCAATCTCCGTCCTGGTTAGCAACGCCTTGGTTACGGCTTTAGCAGCGCGTCTTTCAAATCGTTGCTTCAGGCGATCTTGTTCTTCTTTGCTGACCTTCGGGCAATCATGCTTCAGGTGATCTGGAGAGCCACATTCAAAACATGTTCTAATTTTTCACTCTACTGAGCGGTTAGTTGTTGATGACGGAATTTCTTTCGCCTCCTTTTCAGATTTTGCGTCATTCAGCATCCTCTGCATTTTCTTCATTTGTTCTTCCAGTTCATTGATCTTTAGATCAATTGCTTGTGTACCTGTACTGGAAATACCTTCTTTCGAGGGTGATGCTGGAGTAGTTCTTTCTGATTTATAGAAGGATCTTTTTGTCTTGAATTTGTTGTAGTCCTTTTTGGCGAAGTATGCTAAGTCCTCAGCGTTGCCAACATAATTTGAAGCGGCTTGTGCTACAGCTGTTTCATTTTTCTTCAACTGCTGTATGATAAACTCATGAGCTTTAAGTTGAGCAAATACCTCAGACGTAGTCATGCTGTTGAGGTCTTTTTCACTCAAACTTGTTACTTTTGCGAACCAGTCATCTCTTGGATATAGTTTGGAAATGATTTTATTGTTCATCTCTCCATTGTCATACTTCTTTCCAAGACTCCTGAGTTCTCCAATTATTGTGTTGAAGCGTTCCTCCATGATTTGAATGGTTTCTCCTGCACACATAGAGAAAGATTCGTATTTGTCTACAGCTACCTGTAGTTTGTTACGTCTCATTTGGTCCGTCTCCTGAGAAGACTCGCACACGTAGTCCCACATCTCCTTAGCAATTTCAAGGTCAAGCGCCTTGTCTTTCATCAGTTTTGGAAGAGAGTCAAGAATTAGTTTCTTTGCCACGTGCTCTAGTTGAGCTCTCTTTTTGTCTTCACTTGTGTATTCATCAAATGGTTTAGGAACCATTTCAGGTCTTGGAGGTCTTGGATCTCCTTCAGCAGCATCTTCAACACGTCCTAGTCCTATAAAAGTGTTAGCTTTCATAATCTGAATAGGACCTCTTACCAGTACATCCGCCATCTCAGGATGTATGCTCTGAAGTTGTATGAGAGCCATCTTCTTCCAAGATGAAAAGTTCTCTCTGTCATACTCTCCAAGGGAGTGGTTCATCATTTTGTATGCTCCTTGAATGGTTTCCTGAGCTGAGTATAAAAAACAGGAATAAAAGTGCAAGGAAAAAGATAGATCTGGTCACAGGTGACTCAGAAACGGAGAGTCTGGTATGACCTCCGCTCTGATACCACTTGTTGGTCCCTAAATATCAGAGTCGTCGTGTTGATAACTTAACACGAAATGCAGCGGAATAGTTTAAAGTCTCTTGCACTTATGATTGTTCAAAAATGTTTCTTAGCTCAAGTGGTCACTTAGGTATAATTTCAGATATACTCTAGCAACTCTGTTGCTAGGTTTCAAAGATAATCTTGGAACAGTAAAGTAATAGAACAGTAAATGGACACAAGATTTATAGTGGTTCGATCAAATAGATCTACGTCCACTCCTTAGCCGAATCGCTAAGAATTTCACTAGAAAAGTATACAGATTACAAGGAATCGCCTTTCCAGTTAAGTAGGCAGTGAGCTTTCGGCCTGGCTACTTAATAGCTATCCTCCGTGAGTCTGAACTTCTCTGATCACAGCTCCGGCCAAGTCAAGGGCACACCTTCGTAAAACTTGTCCTTCGCAAATGAGGCTTTTATAGTTTGCCTCTGAACTTAATAAGTATGCGGCTAACGCCCGTCTGAGTCAATCCTTTTCAAGAGTGACTGTTGGATACTCCTAGTAAAGAGATTATCCCAATGATTGAAGATTCTTATCAGAAGTTCAAGAATCTTCAAGGATGAGTGTCAGATATTGAATGTGAAGACACTCTTGGTTGTTGAGGGCTTTGAATGTGCTTTTTATCACGAGCTCTCAACTGACTACTTTTTCTTGTTCGCTTTGTCAAAGGAATCTCACACCTGAATAGGTTGTGATTGAAGCGGTTATCGAAGTAGTAAAAGCAGTAGTCGATCCAGTTCTTGAATCTGCCTTTTATAGTTGGAGATTCAAAACTTGAATCTCCATACCGGTTAGACACAACGGCTTCTTTGTCCAAGAATGGATTAACTTGTTAGAACACTTTTTAAGTAGAGATGTACTTTCCAAACTACTTAGGGAAAGTCTCGTCCCTTGTGTGTCCTTTTTGTCAGAGTCACAGTCCGGCTTCAATTTTGCTAAAGGTATATTCCTTGAGATCCTTTGACTTGTGTTGTTTGCGATTCTTCATTTATTGCTGAAAGGTCCGAATGCTAACTCCTTAGCATTCTGGTTGACGTTCAGCCAAATGCTAGCGCTCTTTTGTTCGCTTGCTTTTCTAGCAGCTTGTGAGTTGAATGCTAACTCCATCTGCTCTATGTCTGCTAGGGATTCTTCTCAGCACACTAGTCTATTACAACTCGATGTTCAACTTATACAGGACTTTACAAGTTGTGTTAGACTCTCTAGATTTCAGCAAATGATCGACCAACTAAATAAGGTTTGATCCAACAAAACCTTTTACAAATAAGTCCTAAGGAAGATTTTAGGGATGATTCCCAACAACCGTGAAGCCATGATGAGCAGCATATGCTAGGAATAATCTGATCGCTTCCAAACGAGCTACTGGAGCAAATGTTTTGTCAAAGTCTATTCCTTTGCACTGTGCATATCCTTTAGCAACTAATCTGGCTTTGTTGCGAACGACGAGTCCATTTTCATCTCACTTATTCTTGAATTCCCACTTAGTTTCTATTACTGATTGATGTGTTGGACGATTGACAAGATATAGGGGTGGAAATCAGCCGGGCCAGGATAGGCTTTGGTCCGGTAGGCCTGGGCCTGCAAAAAATTCACTAAGCCTGATCCTAGCCTATTTACTATCATAGGCTTTTATAAAAGCCTTAGTCTGGCCTTTTAAGTGATATAGGCCGGGCTTTTAGCCTAGTTAAGGCCTATTTAAGCCTATTTAATAATTTAATAAAAAAATATTTTATTTTTAAATTAGAAATATATTATTTATTTTAAAAATTAAATATATATATGATCATATATAACTTAATAAAAATAAGAGAAACTATCGAAATCTCTCTCAAACTTGAAATGAGTTATTGAATCTAATTCGAACTTTAGAATATAAACTACTAGTATAAATATTCAAGTTGTATTAAATTATGAATTTAGTTTTTATATACAATAATAAATATATCTAATACTTATATAATATATTATTTAAGTAGGTCGGCCTATTAGGCTTGAAAGGCCGAATTTGAAACCCGAGCCTAAGTCTGTTTAGTTATATAGGCCATTAAAGAAGCCCAAGCCTGACTTTTTTATGAGATAGGCCGAGCCTATGTAGGCTTTAGATAGGCTGGGCCATAGGCCCCTATCGGGTAGCCTGACATATTTCCACCCCTAACGAGATACCATACATGATTCCTTGTGAACTCTGATAGTTCTTCCTGCATTGCATTGATCCAGTCAGTTGATTTAAGCGCGTATGTTACTTTGGTAGGCTCTTCTTGTGATATGAAGCAGACAAGCAGTGCAATGTGTCTGGTTCGAATTGGATCAGCAATATCTCCTAGAATCGCTTTAGTAGGATGATCTCTAAGTAACCATTTGGGTCTTTGCAGTTCTTCTACTGGGATGATCTTATTACAGGATGTTCTAATATGTTCTTCTGAGACTGGTACATCAACAAGCTGTAGACCCTTCATGCTGTCTGTTATGCTTGTTGGAGAGTCTTCTGCTGGATTTTCATCTCCCAGCATGTCATTTGTTGGATTCTGATCTCTGGTGGAACACTTCTTCCTTCATTGTTCTTCTCATGAATTTCTTCAGCAGAAGAGTCTTCAGTAGTTCTCTTGCTACTTTGGGAACATTCAGATTGCTGAGCGTCTTTATCTCCTTGAGTTCCCTGTTGATCTGTAAGCTCTTCGAGAGATTGTATGGTGGCCTCAGCATTACTGATTACATCATAGGCCCTCTTGACTGTCGACTGATCAGTCAAGGTTTCCAAGAGAGATGATGATTCATTCATTAACCTAGTCGGATCATTCGATTCAGCTTCGGAAGTATTCGAGCCCGAAGGTCCATTGACATCATTGGTTTCATGAGACTCATCTCTCTGACTTCTTATGGTCCTGCGCACTAAAGTAGCTTCATAAAAAATAACATTGCATGTTATTTCCACAAGCTTGGTTGTCTTATTAAGCACTCTATATCCCTTGTTAGATGGATATACATATCCTAGGAACACTCCTTCATCGTCTTTGGGAGAGAAAGTACTTAATTTCGATTTCCCATTATTATGGATATAACACGATGAACCAGAAATACGAAAATGAGCTAAGGAAGGCTTACGACCATGATATATTTCATAAGGAGTCTTGTTGAAGCGAAGGCTCAATCCGCTTTAGTTCTGCGTGTAGCAAGCATTCATTGCAGCTTCTCCCCAGTATCTTTGACTTAGATCCGTATCGACAAGCATTGTACGCATGGCTTCTTTTAAGGTTCTGTTCCTTCATTCTGCTAGACCGTTTTGTTGGGGTGTTCTTGTAGTGGACCTTTCATGTCCTGTTCCAGCGTTGGCGCAGAAATCCATCAATACTCCATTGCAAAATTTTGTACCATTGTTGGATCTTATCCTTTTAACCGTGAGCTCTTTATCATTTTGAACTCTAATTATCAGCTCCAGAAGGATAATTTTCACCTCGTCCTTGCTTTTGAGTAACCTCACCCATGTGTACCTGGAATAGTCATCAATAACAACTAAAGTATATTGTTTGTTACCTACAGTGGGTGGTGTCACAGGGCCGAATAAATCCATGTGCAGTAGCTCAAGGATTCTGTTTGAAGTGGTCTTTTTCGGATTTGAATTCAAAGACGCTTTGACTTGCTTTCCTTGTTGACAGGCTCTGCATATCCCTTCTTCTTTGAAGTGAGATCCACTGATGGAAGGAATCTCCTTTGTTGAACTGGACTGAGCAGATCGATCTGAGTGGAATTGTTTCTTTGTTTTTCATTTTGTCCATGTTTCTTTACAAAGAATGCGGCACCCTCCATCGTCTCTTCAATGTTGACTGCAAGACGAACAACTTCATTTTTGTTGATCTAGGCGATATCCCATTATGGGCTTCCAATTGAGCAAACACGTCTTTGGTGCTGATCTTTGACAGATCTTTATCCTTTAGACTGGTTACTTTGACAGATATTTGACAGATCTTTATCCTCAGATCTCAACACACCACAAGATCATAAGTTGCACACAACAAACCAAATTTTGGGAGCTGTGGTGATCGACTAGATCTGAGAAACGAGGATGAAACTCTGCTTCTCAACCGGGCAAGGAATCTGAAGGGAATCTTCACCAGATATTCAGATTGAGTTGGGATACAGATCAGAAGATCAGATCAGGAGGATTTTCTCTCTTCTCTCTCTCCTTGTTTTCGAAAATAATTAATTTATTTTCTTAAGATTATTTCCTCAATCTGTTAGGAATTAAAATATTTGTGCGTGGGAAAAATCAAAGAGAATCTTCGCGCACTCGTTCTTCAGGGTTTCGCAATACAGGTATTCCGCATAAACTCCCTTATGCATATTCAATAGGAGCATGCTAGGATTAATCATAGGCATAGCAATTTATTTTTGATATTCCAATTAACGATCCTTGGCAAACGGACTTCGTGATTCAGTTCACGAATCCCTTCAATTGGTATCAAAGCCAGGTTAAATTAATTGGCTCTATCGGAAAAATAATATTGCCTATGAATTGCATGATAATTATTATTGAATGTATGCATGGGTTTTTGGATTGTATGATTTTTCGTCCTCGTGGTTCTCGGGTTAATCCGCCCTTTTATATGGATTCATGTTTCACCCACGAGATAAATCCGTGGTTAGATTTAGATTTTAGATTGTAATTAGGATTATTCTATGTAATCTTTTATTTCAAAAATTAAATCTGTAAAACGAAGAACGAAGAACGCAAAGAACACGAAGAACAAAGAACACGAAGAACGAAGGGCCGCACAACACATGACAGCGTCGACACGGCAGCACGGCCGTGCACGGCGACGGCACAGTGGCAGGGAGCACGACAGAGCCACGGTGGTGGCGCAGCCGCGCGCGCAGGCAGGCAAGGCCTGCGTGGCCCATGGCTGGCCAGGGTCGGGGTGCGGCGGCTCTGGGCGAGGCCGACGATGCGAAGGGCTTGCGGGCGCGCACGCAGCACCCGCGCGGCCTTGTGCGCGCTCGCTGGCGGCAGGCGCGGGCCCCTCGATCGACATTGGTGGAGTAGGTGGTGGTGCGGCGGTGGCTTGGGACCGGCGACGTGGGCTGGGGCAGCGACGGGCTGGGCGCGCGAGCCGGGTGCGAAAAAACCCTAGTTTGTTTTTGCATGGTTCGCGCGAGCTTCTGATTCCGTTCTTGCGCGATTCCGGTGAGTCACGGAGGCCGACAGTGGAGAAGAAAGGTGAACGGCGGTTCGGGTGACGGTTGGGGCAAGCCGGGGTGGCGACATGCAAAACGGGCAATGGCCGGAGGAGGCGGCATCGCGGGCTGCAACCATGCACGTACGTGCATGGCTGTTGCGCATGCCGGGAGCCCTCACAGCGGTGGCGAGTCGCCGGCGGTGGTGGTTTGCCAGTGGTGGCTCGTCGGGCTAAGTTCTCGCGGGCTATTGGGCTTGCAATGTGTGGTTAGGCCCGCGATTTGGTTAACTGACCCAGTTGTCCAATTTTCTGATGGATCAAATCTTGGAGGCCCAGGTTCAGAAAATAAATTCAGATCACAGTCCAAGTAGTGGGAGCCCAGTCGAAGATCTGTACAATTAATTTCAACTTGTAATAGTTAGAATTAATTTTATTTCGTATCATGGGGCCACGATGACATTTTTTATTTGTTTTATTATCTGTCTTCGCATGATATATGTGTTTAATTTAATTGCGCAGCATATAAGCATGTTGTAGATAATAGGGGCACGTTTACTGCTTTTATTTACAGCTTTAAAGCATGCTATGTGATTTATTTTGTGTAATTAATTATAATTATAAATTCGGGGTTCATGCTATGCTTGATAGAATTTTAGCAATGTTATGATTATGGCTACATAAAATAATCTGTGCAATGGAACCTTATGAACTAAAAATTACTAAGCTCATAATTTAGTAAGAGCTCCACAAAGCTATCCTTTATTGGAAGTGAGTAATTTATTAGGTAAACGTCTACATGTGTAGCTTACTTAATTTATTATTCATAAGTTCTAATAGATAGGATTTCTTAAAACAAACATTTATTTCATGTGAGAAGTGAGAGTTCATGCGTAAACGTCTACATGTGTAGCTTGCATATTGAATTTTCATAAGTTCTCTAGGGATTGAATTAAATGAGACAGCCTTATTATAGGGATCGGGTGTGTTCTAATAGATCCTTATATGGGAGGGTTGGCTTTGGTGGTAAGCTAGCTTAGATGTTATCCAGAGTATAACTCATTTATGATGTCCCTGCTCAGTAGGATAATATGGTCTTAAGTTAGTCTCCAATTATTAATTCCATTTGTCTAAGGAACTCGGGCATGGATTGGAATTAAAGGACTGGAATTGAAAGATGCAGTCTGGTTAAGTGTTTTGTTGTAAACGTCCACATGTGTGGCTTGCAATAGTAATACTTAGGCAAATTGGAGGAAATATTAATATTGCTTTATCATAAGGTTTCAATATTTAATTGTTTCAATAGTTTGCGACTGTGTTTTAATTTTTGCTTTAATTTATTGTTTTCAGACATGTCTATTGCTCACGTTGTCAACCTCTTAATAACAAACCCTTTAACTGGTCCGAATTTTCCTCAGTGGAAGTTATGCTTCATGGAAATACTCTGCACTGCAAAACATGCCCATATACTTTACATGGACCCTCTAACTCCCAAGTATTGGAACTGTACTGGTTATGAGCGAGTGTACTATGACAGATGGGTAGCTTCTGATGAGTTTGCCCGCAGACTCATCATGAAGAGTATGTCTAGAGAATTAAAGCTCAAGTACAAGAAGTTCCGAACTGCTGTTGAGATATGGAGGGACCTTGTAAAAGTTTATGGGAAGGTGAGACGAACTGTCAGTTATAATCTTGTAGAGGACCTGGTCTGCAAGAGGATGACTGATGGGAGTTCGTTGCTTCTGCACTTTATCAGTATGATGAGAATTATGAGAAAGTACAGAAAGAGAGGTGGACAAGTCAGTAAGCGGGCAGAAATAAACATTGTCCTGCACTCTCTGTCTGATTCTTATGATGATTTCATCAAGTCCCTCGGTACCAGGCGCGAGTTTACTCTTCCTGAGTTACTCTTAGCCCTGATGCGAGAGGAATCTGACCTTAGGGCATCGGGATTTGCTCCAACTTTGTCAGCTTTTGACAAGACAGTTGCTGAAGCAAAGGAAATGCTTAAAAGGTTAGATGAAGCTGATTTAGCAGAAGATGTCATCAGGCCATGCAAACGCAAGCGAAGTGAAGTAGATTGTCTAGTGCTCGGCACGGGTAGACAAGGTACGTCATGTGCACTTATAACAGAAACATGTTTAGCATCAGTTTCTACCCATTCTTGAGTAGTGGATACTGGAGCTACTGACCATGTTTGTTATACTTTGCAGGGGTTCAGGCCGACAAGGCAGCTGAAGCATGACAAGATTACCATCTCAATGGGCAGCGGAGAGCGAGTCTCAGCAGTACCATTGGAGATTTTACTTTATGCTTTGAAAACAATGTTTTGATTTTGAGAGATGTTTTATATGTGCTGGTTTTTCGGCGGAACTTAATTTCAGTTTCCAAGTTATTTTGTGATGGATATTCAGTTATTTTTGATATTGGAGTTTCTATCATTGGTAATAACGGTGTTATCTGTCATAGCAAACTGATTGACTCTCTCTATATCATTGATTGTATGCATAAAACTTCTGTAAATGTTGCAAACTCATCCAATAATAATAATCATTTAAAGATAAAGTTTTCTTCCGATGAGGATCAAACATATCTCTGGCACTTGAGACTAGGTCACATCAATCTAAAGAGGATTAAAAGATTAGCATGCGATGGGCTCTTGGAATCTTTTCAAGTGGTACCGCATCAAATCTGTGAGTCCTGTATAGAGGGAAAGATGACGACCAGGCCTTTTAAGGCAAGTCAGTCTCGAGCAGAGAATGTGTTGGAATTGATCCACTCTGACTTATGTGGACCAATGTCCACGCAAGCTCGTGGAGGTTATGAGTACTTCGCCACATTCATTGACGATTACTCAAGATTCGGATATGTCTATTTGCTTCGCCATAAGTCTGAATGCTTTGAGAAATTCAAAGAGTTTAGGACTGAGGTAGAAAAGAAGCTAGGAAAGACTATCAAGACACTACGATCAGATCGTGGTGGTGAATACCTCAGTAACGAGTTCTTGCAGTACTTGTCAGATAACGGGATTACATCCCAGTGGACTGCACCAGGAACCCCTCAACAAAATGGTGTAGCGGAAAGAAGAAATAGAACTCTCTTGGAAATGGTCAGGTCGATGATGAGTTATGCAAGCTTGCCTATTTCGTTTTGGGGATATGCCTTGGAGACAGCGGCCTACTTGCTTAACCTGGTACCTTCTAAATCAGTTCTTAAAATACCTCTGGAACTCTAGTATGAGCGAAAGCCAAGTTTGAACAGAGTGAGGGTTTGGGGTTGTCCAGCATATGTGCTGACAAAGGAACCTGATAAATTAGAAGTAGGTGTAAGCTGATGTTGTTTGTAGGATATCCCATGCAAACGAAAGGTGGTTATTTCTATTGTCCTGAGAATCAGAAAGTCGTTGTCAGTACCAACGCAAGATTCTTGGAGGACGAATATGTAAGAAACCACAGATCCAAGAGTGAAATTGTCCTCCACGAGCTTGAGGACAAGGAAGCAATTCCATCAGGAAAGCCCAGTGTAATGGTAAATCCACCTACAACAGGTGAGGCTATACCAACACTGCCACTAATGCAAGGTATGGGACCAACGCGTACTGTGCCAACTACTGAGACAGTTCAGATGCCTCGTCGCTGTGGGAGGGTTATCCACCAACCCAAAAGGTACATGTTCGTGGGAGAGTCTTCTGATTTGATCCCGGAAAACGGACTGGATGATACCGATCCCTGGACATATGACGAGGCGGTATTTGATAAAGATGCAGACAAATGGCTGATCGCCATGGATTCGGAAATAGAATCCATTACGGCTATGGATGTATACCAAAAAACTGATTTGCCAGATGGCTGTCGAGCCATAGGGTGCAAATGGGTATACAAAAGAAAGAAAGGAGCGAATGGTGAAATTACAGCTTTCAAAGCAAGGCTGAAGGTGTAGACTATGACGAGACCTTCTCACCGGTAGCCATGCTTAAGTCCATTCATATACTCCTAGCCATAGCAGCACATAAGGACCTAGAAATCTGGCAGATGGATGTCAAAACTGCATTTCTAAACGGGTACCTTGAAGAAGGTAGGGACATCTATATTCAACAGCCAGAACGTTATGTGCAGAAGGGCGAAGAACATTTGGTCTGGAAGCTAAGGAAGTCGCTGTATGGACTTAAACAAGCTTCACGGTCATGGAATCTGCATTTTGATGAAGTGATTAAATCTTATGGATTTTCACAATGCTCAAACGAGAGTTGCGTGTACCGTCTATGTGTCAGCGGAAGCGTGGTGTTCCTTGCACTTTATGTAGATGATATTCTCCTATTTGGCGATAATGTGGAAGTATTGTCGGGCATAAAGGGGTGGTTATCCGAGCAGTTTCATATGAAGGACCTTGGGGAGGCAGGATACATCCTAGGGGTAAAAGTATTGCGGGAGCGCAATAAGAGGATGCTGACCTTGTCTCAAGGATCATATGTGGATATTGTGGTTGCCCGTTTCAGCATGCAAACTGCCAAGAAAGGTCTGTTACCCTTCAGACATGGCATATATCTTTCCAAGGATCAGTGTCCGGTGACACAAAGGGAGAAAGATGAAATGAGGAACGTGCCGTATGCATCGGCCGTGGGGAGCCTCATGTATGCAAATGTACGAGGCCAGATATCTGCTTTGCTGTAGGCATGGTAGCGAGATACTAGTCTAACCCTGGACAGGCGCATTGGACCGCGGTAAAGCACATACTCAAATACCTGAAAAGGACTAGAGACTATTGTCTCCTCTATCAGTGTGAGGAGTTGTGCCCTGTGGGTTATACTGATTCGGATTTCCAGGCAGACCGAGATGAAAAGAAGTCCACCTCTGGCTATGTGTTTACATTGGGAGGTGGGGCCATATCATGGAGGAGTGCAAAGCAGAAGTGCATTGCAAACTCCACCATGGAAGCATAATATGTGGCAACTTCTGAAGCTTCGAAAGAAGCAGTATGGTTTCGAAACTTGGACGTGATTCCTAAGCTACCCAAGACAATTACGATATATTGTGATAATTTGGGGGGGTGGCGCATTTAAAGGAACCACGAACTCACAGAGCAACAAAACAAATTGAAAGGAAGTACCATATTATACGAGAAATTGTAGCAAGGGGTGATGTGCTAGTAGAGAAGATTGATACAAGAAATAATCTAGTGGATCCATTCACAAAGGCTTTGCCTCAGAAGGTCTACGAGATGCATGTACGTAACCTTCGGCTGAGGGCAAAGCTATCCACGTAGAATGTTTGATGTAATAGCTAGATTAGTTTAGACGCGTTATACTCTGGAAAGCACCTGTATAATGCTTTGAGTATAAGTGGCAGATTGATGGATTTATATACTTAAAGCATTATGATTGGTATATTATGTACAAGGTCGATTGGTTAATATACTGGGAATCATAAATGTTGTATGTTCATCTCCTGTCTGAATTAACAAACATGTGTCGCAAACGCAATTATCCTCTTATCTCGTCGATAGGGAGATCATACGGTGTGTAGAAGATCACGGAAGATCGTATGGATCGTTTGACCTAGCGAGATATAAATGGTTATCACAGCTGAGACAGTTCCAGGATAAGCTGTCGGTGTAGGCTGCAGCATACGCAGTAATAAGCATCTTATCTTGGATGGCTTGGTATGCTGGTGTGGGGCACGCATTGATAAGGACCTAAGTCGAGATCGATTCTTTTATCTGACATTAAAAGAATCTAGATCTCTATGGCTTGATGAGATCCTAAGCCTACATGAAGGTACAGAAGTATATGCAGATTGTGTATTACTTTGAGTTGCAGTGAAAGGCTCTAGTTGAGCTTGTATATCTTTATCTTGGGTAATAGCAGTTTGTGTATGATTGTCTGGTACTGGAACTAGGTAACCACATCCAGTATAGGATGGTGACATTCCCTGAACATCTCAAAAGGTTCGTTATGCTAAAGTCCTGCAGGCTGATTAAGTTCAAGCATAAGTGAAAAGGTTTGAGTGGATTGATTCAGGAATATAAGATGTTAATTAATTAAATAGCTTATCAGAGCTTAAATTAATTAACGAATGTCTGTAACCTTAAATGTGGGGATTTACCGAGCCCATGCAACCCGTACCTCAAAACGTGGTAGCAAATAGGTAGGACAGTATTGATTCTCTGGTGGAATGAATCAATATTAATTAATTAATTATATTCTGGGTTGAATATGAGAATTAATTAATTGATAGGCCTTATTTGCTATTTGCATTCTGGTCCCTGGTCTGGCCCATGAAACTCAAGCCCAATAGAAGTCCAGTATTTTCCTATAAATAGGCCTCAGTTCCTCAGATCTCAACACACCACAAGATCATAAGTTGCACACAGCAAACCAGGTTTTGGGAGCTGTGGTGATCGACTAGATCTGAGAAACGAGGAGGAAACTCTGCTTCTCAACCGGGCAAGGAATCTAAAGGGAATCTTCACCAGATATTCAGATTGAGTTGGGATACAGATCAGAAGATCAGATCAGGAGGATTTTCTCACTTCTCTCTCTCCTTGTTTTCGAAAATAATTAATTTATTTTCTTAAGATTTATTTCCTCAATCTGTTAGGAATTAAATCTTTGTGCGTGGGAAAGATCATAGGGAATCTTCGCGCACTCGTTCTTTAGGGTTTCACAATCCAGGTATTCCGCATAAACTCCCTTATGCATATTCAATAGGAGCATGCTAGGATTAATCATAGGCATAGCAATTTATTTTTGATATTCCAATTAACGATCCTTGGCAAACAGACTTCGTGATTCAGTTAACGAATCCCTTCACGATGCTTGTCAACCACTTTCCCAATCAGCAATGTAGAGTCCTCCTTTTCTGATTCCTTTGAGCTTTACTTCTCCAGTGGTTCTGTCAGCAACTTCACAACCTTTATCAAAGAAAGAAACAATGTATCCACTTTCACTTAGCTGACTGATGCTCAGTAGATTGTGCTTCAGGCTATCGACGAGGGCAACGTTGGTTATTCACATTCCATTTTGCTCGATGCACCCTCTTCCGATTACTCTGGCCTTGGAGTTGTCACCAAATGAGACTGAAGCTTCTCTGAACTTGTGAAGTTCTGTGAAGATATCTTCATCTCCTGTCATGTGACCTGAGCATCCACTATCTAGGAGCCATTCTTTAAGTTTTCTTGACATTCTTCTTCCTGGACCCTGTTCCTGAAAAACAAGTTATATTTTTGGTACCCGATCCATTACGGGTCCTGCAGGATTAGTTTTCTGGATTATTACTTTTGGAATCCAGACTTTCGTGATTTTAATGTTTCTTTTGTCATCACTTTTCACTTCCCTTTCTGTTCCTGTTGGCATGATTACGATAATCAACATAGGAATGTGTAGTAGTGTGTCGAGCCATCACTGTCTTTTGAAAGTGTTTTAAAGTAGACTCTGGCCTCAAGCAGGTGTTCCTTCTACTTGGAGTGTATTCTTGCTTCCTTGCAACCTCAGTAGATTGCTTGGCCTTGCTAGGATTTGTATGAACCTTCCTAGTAGATGTAACTGTCTGCTGGGTTACATACATTGACTTTGCTGGCATCTTCTCAGTAGAACGATAGTTCAATCTTTGCTGAGCAGTCAGCTGAGGGATATTAGTCTGCCAGCATTTCTGCTGAGCAATTGACTTGAGGTTTTCCCTCTTGTCTTTCCTAGCGGTTTGCTGAATTTTCCCAGTAGCTGGGACAAAGACAATTTTCTTTGTCTTACTTGATTCAGCGTCGCAAGACTTTTCACTATCAAAACCTATTCCAGCAAAGTTCTTTGAACTTCTTTGGACGCTTAGAATATTATCTAAATTTCTCGTGCTTTTTGAAAATTTGCATTGACATACATTTTGCACTGAGCGATTATTTTTCAAGATTTCAGTCTCCTGTCTTAAAGTACTATATTTGTCATTCAAAGAGGTGAATTCGATTTCTAACTTTAAAAGTTCCTCGTCTGCTGACCTAGATTTATCAATTTCACTGGTCAAATTTGAAAGATGAGACTTCAGAGAGGAATTTTCTCTTACTAGAATATCCTTTAATGCATGAACTTTTGAAAACTCTTTTAGCAAATATTTTACAGTTATCTCATCTGATTCTGAATAACAAGAATCAGAGATTGAAGCAATAGACAAAGTAGTGTTTGTTACGTGGTTTTCTGAGGCAGCTAGAGCTGATTCTCCTGTCTTCTCTTCAATATTGTCTACCATGAACACCATCAGAACATCCTCTTCATCTTCTGATGAGTAATTTTTGTCGTCATAATCTGGGATGTCTCGTAGTTTTGTCCTTGTCAGTAAGGCTTTAGTGATAACCTTCGATGCACGTCTTTCGAACAGCTTCCTCAATCTTTCCCTTTCTTCTGGATCTACCTTTGGACATTAAAACTTGAGGTGATCTGGGGAATTGCACTCGTAGCATGTTCGTGGTGCTCTCTTGCCATTCTTGTTGTCTGATAGTTGAATCTGCTGGAAGTCTTCCTTCTTCCCTTTCGCTTTCAGCAACAACCTTTGCAGTCTCTTCATTTATTCCTCCAGCTCGCTCATGGAGTATTCATCTTCTTTGAAGTGAGATCCGTTGATGGAAGGAATCTCCTTTGTTGAACTGGACTAAGCAGGTCGATCTGAGTGGAATGGTTTCTTTGTTTTTCATTTTTGTCCATCTTTCTTTACAAAGAATGCGGCACCCTCCATCGTCTCTTCAATGTTGACTGCAGGACGAACAACTTCAATTTTGTTGATCTAGGCGATATCCCATTATGGGCTTCCAATTGAGCAAACACGTCTTTGGTGCTGATCTTTGACAGATCTTTATCCTTTAGACTGGTTACTTTGACGAACCAATCCTCCTTAGGAAGTCTTGAGAGAATCTTTGAATTCATGTTAGGAAGTTCATACGTTCTCCCCAACTTCTTTAACTCAGCTACAATATTGTTGAATCTTGCCTCCATGTCCTTGATAGTTTCACCTGGAATCAAGCAAAAAGATTCATACCTATCTACCCATTGTTGTAGCTTGTTTCACTTCATCTGATCCAATTCTTTGTCTAAAGTACCATGAAAATCCCACATTTATTTAGCACTATTGTACTCCAATGCTTCAGCCATCAGAGTAGGTGACAAGGCACCTAACATTAGATCCATGACTACGTAATTTAGTTGATCACAGACTCGTTCTTCTTGAGTCCATTATTCAAGTGGCTTATCCATCATTACGTCTGGTCATGTTACGTCTTCTCCGACCCTTGTCTTCACCTACTTGATTTTGATAGGTCCAACTTCGATCACTCATCTCATCTCAGGATGCACATTCATCAGTGTGATCATCGACCTCTTTTTCCCGGTAGAATAGGAATCTGGAGTGAACTTGGGAAGCTTTGCGCTGTGCGCCATTTTCTTGAACCTGAGCTAAACACAGAAACACAGATATGCAAGGATAATCTGGATCTGGTCCTGGGCGACTCAGAAGCAGCTAGTCTGTAAAGACCAACCGCTCTGATACCACTTGTTGGTCCCCGATCAGAGTGTTTTATATGCAGCGGAAGTATTAAATTTATCTTGCACGTGTCTTGCTAGGGTCTTGACTTAGCAAGTGTTTATTAGCTCGTATATTCGTTAGTTCGATTGAAGTTTATACTTCAACACTTGATGTGTTGAATTTCAAATATGTCTAAGCACAAGTAATAACGAAATAAAACGCTAACGACACAAGGGTTTTTATAGTGGCTCGAACAATTGTTCTACGTCCACTCTTCAGTCCTCTGACTGAAAATTTCACTAGAAGAATGAGTACAAAGTTAGGCCTGATCTCTAACATTGAGCAGCTCCTTCGTCTGGTCAGTGCGCACCTTCAAGCACCTTGATCTCTAATCTTCAACCGGTGTCGCTCCTTAGAGTGAGGACAAACCTCTTTTCTCCTTGGACGTCGACTGCTGGGAGTTTTATAGTTCTTCCCGGAACCTATCCTTGTGTTGGCGTTGCCCGTACGAATCACTCTTGCGCCGCAATAGTGACTTCTAGATTCTTTCTAGACTAGAAGGAATCCCAATATAACATTTGGAAGATAAACTTCACAGGTCTTCGAGCTTCTGTTATGAGAGCTTGCTAAAAGCTTCGATTAAGAACTTAGCTCGGATGAGTTCGCATGATATAGAGAATGTGTTTATTCTCTTTTGTTATCTCTTGTATGTAGAAAGTCGCGAACCTTTTAATTAAATAAGGATAACACCTGTTTATAGGTGAAGATTCAAACGACTGTTTGAATCTTATCCATTAGACTCAAAGGGAATGCTCGCCTATCTGCATTCTTCCTTTTCTACAGTGGACAGAGACTCTTCAAGTCTCCTCGTCTCTGATTGGCGTAGCATCTATCTGTAGCCATCTCTTGTCAGAACGGATCCTTTGTAGGTCTGAACCCTCCTTTTTCATGATGATTGTTCCATCCTCTTGATTGGTTGGGTTTCCTTGTAATTTGTAATCCGTCTGATTCTCGACTTTGTAATTTCTCTCTTAATTGCTGATTGTCATCTGTTGGCTACTGGTGTGCGTCGGATGTCTCTGTAGTATGCTAGAGTTCCTTCTTCAGCATCCCTGTCGCATTCCTCTGCATTGCTAGTCTTTCTTTTCTTTTTAGCAATCTTCAACAATTTGCCAAGTTTGCTGACGTCTTTAGCAAACTAGATTCTTTTCTTTTTCTTATTCTATTACAACTCGAGTATAAATTCCTATACAAAACCTTTTACAATTGACTCGATACTGAGTTGCTAGAGCTTTGATACACCAAAACATACCAAACTATGATTATGAATTGGTTTACAGGAGAGGGGTCTAACAATATTTCTAACACAATTCCTTGCAAAAACTCATAGATTAAACTAAACACCATCTAATGAACAAAAACAAGACACAATAACTAATTAACCTAAATTCTACTGATTATCTTACTTAATTGACCTAATTCTAGACACATTTATCCTAATTTAAATTGAAATAATAACTCTTTACGAGAGTTATCACTCCCCCAAACTTAAGATGTTGCTTGTCCCCCAAGCAACAAAGATACAAAAGACTAAAACGCACTATTTCACCAATTCCTGTCTCAAAACTCTCAGCTAATATAAAAAAAAACATAAACAAAAAAACTCCACAAGTAGCTTATAGTTGATCAAGCTTCAACCACCACAATCTTACAAGTTTAATCAAAACAATACAATCTAGTTTGCAAGCCAAAGTCCCAAAACATTTCAGCATGATTGTTCACATATTTCTCAAGCTTAGACTTAACTTTCGTTTTAATTCTAATGATCATCAATGTCACTGTTTTTTATTACCTCTAAACATTAACATCCTCTCCACTAATGGAACTCATACTGCACTTAGATCAAAAGGTCTTTGTGAGCTTCTAATGTAAGGTTGTGGCTATGGTAAGGAAATTATGGTCGAAGTGACTAAAAAAATCAAGAGGCATTCTTTTGATCCTGTACCAAAATTTGACTTATTATAACCACAAAAGAGGTACTCCCAACACTACTAAATCTTGAACTAATTTCTTTTCTAGATGGGTACATAATTCCATCTAATTTTTCTCTTTTTTCTTTCTTTTTTTTTTTATAATAAATATGGTCATGCCACTCAAATGCTGCAGCATCATTTATTTGCAACAAAATAGGAAAATACTGTAGAACATGCCACATATTCAAGGGTCCGTCGATGGAAGGGAAGGGGGAAGTATTTTATTTTTCCTTTTTAAGTACTATTTTGGTTTAGATTTTTAGATTGTAGGAGTTTTTTAATTTAATTATTAAATAATATGTGTGTAATGATGTGTCTTCTAATATGATGTGGATTTAAATTATGTTATTTTTTTTAATATGACGAGGATTTTCAGTCAGCTTTCCGATGCTGGAATATTTTTACAGACTAGATTTGAATAATTTTAAATAGTTTGGACATAAAATAAAATATATATATATAATTGATATTAGAATTAAAAAAAGCCCAATAATTTATACTATATTTAATATTTTAGCCTATATTTTTTTTACTTTGTCAAATTTAGACTCGAAATGAAATATCAATGAAAGCCGCCATGCTACATTTGTCACGAATCAGTAGCCCCTAGTAAAATCTCTCTCTCACTGACGCACACAGTTATGCAGTGTCAAACACACTCAAGAGAAGCGATGATCTTTGAGCCCGCCTTTTCCCTCCACATTCGTCTTCGCTGCCATCATTTGAGCATCTGAATACTAATTTGATTCCATCATATCATTTGATGTTTGGAACGCTCGTTTTTGAAGGGAAATTTCCCAACTACTCATTACTAAATACTCTGAAACAGCTCAAATCCGATTTGGTAAGCAAGTTGTAAGCAAATGGGTGGTTCAAAGAAGAAGAAGAAGCGGAGCGGAGGTGGAGGTCGCCGCCCCCAGTCCAAGGATCATCCTGTTGCTGACTATTCTGAGATTACCGAGGAAGTAACTGCGTTGTAAGTTATTTTCCTTCAGATAAACACATTTTACAGTTTTTTATTTATTCATTTAAATCGTTCTAGTGAAACAATAACCTAGCTAGTTTGTTCAGTGCTATTAGTTTGATCTGATTTGGGAGTATATTCATCATTCATCGGCCTCATCCACTTCATGTTGAAAAATGCTGTATTTAGTGAGATTAGTTTGGTTGAATTGTTCGAAAAGAAAGAAAAACTATTGGTGAAAGAATGACAAACGACATTGATCTTATCATTATATTAATCTTGTGATTGTGGCAAATCAATCTGTATGTTTCTATTCTTGATGTACTCGAGACTAGAAACTTGCATTTCATAGGTTTAAACTGCAGTGATGAACTACTATGATACAACAAACTTGGTGTTGTATGGCGCATATGCTAGGGAGATAAATAAGTTTCTTCCCCTTGGCTCACAAACTCATCGTTCATGATTAATCACAAGAAATGAATTTCTCAAAAGTAGAAACTCGATATGTTAGTAAGAACTTGCTATGAGTATTCTTTTTTTGCTGCATTGTCTTTGAACCTTGTTGTGGAATGATTAGATGGAAAGAACCATAAGATATCAACCATGACGAACATATCTAAAATTCCACCTCAATGCCCATAATGTAACTCGAGCCCATAAGTCCATGACCTATTGGAAACAGACAAAATGCTTTAAGGGTTTAACCACTTGCGCCCCGAGTTGGAAATGACCATGGCAAACTCTATTCTTGAGGGATACTCATGTTTTGATCTAACTGGTTACAGTTTTGGGCATTTAAGGTCCATGAACATTCATATTTAAGTTATGCCATCACTTCTCATAAAACCAATTTGAAAACTTAGTTTCCTCCACTTTTATTTGAATTGTTTTTTTATTTTGAACTTCCAGCAAACATCTCTGCATGCAAAAGGCAATCCTTTTAACATTATCTTTTGTTTTATTCTATGCTAGCATGAACTATACTTGTCGTGGATTATATGTTTGATGCTTACTTTTTTAAAACTGGGGAATGTAATGACACTTAAATAAATTCTATGATATTCAAGCTTTTGCCTATATATATTCTAACATACAACTAAGTTCATGGCTTTTCTTGTAGGTCTGCTATATTTCAGGATGATTGCAAAGTTGTTTCTGAATCACCTCCTCTAATCAACATAAAGCTCAGGTTCAAATGTGTGATTATTCATTGAATTTAAATTTGGAGTTTCATTCTTTCTTTCGTTTAGTGTTTATTGGATGACACTATAGGCCATACTCAAAGGATACAGGGTATGAGGATTCTGATGTTTCTGCACTTCTCTCAGTGAGGTTTGTCACCCTTTCTCATTCTTTTATGAAGGTGTTAATTTAAATTATTTTTCTAAATTTATGTTGGATATATTAGGCAGTGGAGCTGTGGAGTCTTGGATTGTTTTCATATAAATTTATATTGATTTATTACGCAGTTCTCACAAGGTTTGGTCTCTGTTTTCGAATGAATTTTCTAAAGTTGTGTAGCACTAGATTATATCGAGATAATAGGTTTTGGATCTTGGATTTTTAGATTATATCATTATATTATAGGTAATTCCCACTAGGTACAGTTTCTAGGGTTTAGATTATATTAGATAAGGAAGTTCAACTAGGTTATAATTTAATCTCCTGGGGGATTGCTGAGTTTTGTGTCAGATATTATATCAAAGATATATTAGAATGTTTCCACAAAGTTATGTAGCCTTTAACTTTATCATGATATATTAGGTAGTTCCCATCAATGTTATAATTCCGGTTATAGTTCCCTACTCTGTAGTTTCAGTTTTATACTATGTTTAGGGTTTGTTTTTTCCTGTAAGTCTCCTGTAGTCAGTTTATGACTGAATTTCTTTGCAATTACACGATCTCTAATAAATATCTGGGCTTGGTAGTGTCTGAGACATAGTCATGTTTGATGAGATGGGTAACCAAATTGTGTGTTTTTTTCATGTATTTTTTATAAATTTTTTTTTTGTCTGTTTGGTAATGATTTATATTCTTTCCACAGATGTTTACAAGGTTATCCATACAAATGCCCGAAGCTGCAGATAGTACCAGAGAAAGGCTTATCAAAAACTCATGCTGATAACCTTTTATCTTTACTTTATGATCAGGTAGGACTTTACTGAGAGACTCAACTTGTGACAGTTCCAAGTACTCTTTCTGTTACATGTGACTACTATGAGTTCTTATTGCTTCACCTTTAAATTTATAAAGGAAAATAATTTGTGATGCATAAGATGCTAGTGAAAGCTTGTTTACTCTGGAGGTTCTGTTACTTGTTATTTTCACGTATATTTTCTTTAAACAATCTCTTTATTGTACTTGCATTTTAAGCAATATATGTCTGCAATGAAGCTCCTTGATATTACATAATCATGTTTTTTTTTTCATAAAAAACAGAGAAACTGATAGAAGCAGAACCCAAATCACGTACAAGACGTGCCCAAGCGAATAAACGCTCCCAAAATAATAATTTTATTGCTTACCGAATAGTTAATCCTAATGGGGATTTAAATACCCCAAAACAATATCTCAAAAATATCTTAAAGATACTTTCCTAAACGAAATCAAATCAAATCAAACTAGGAAATAAATAACTTATCCTAAAATAACTCAACTAAATCAAATCAAACTAGGAATTAAAATAACTTATCCTAAAATAACCAACTTAATTAAAATAACTAAATAATGCAAATTAAGCAACGCCCACGAAAGTAGGCTCATGCCCGTTCCACCGACGAGTCCCCTTTTGAGGCAACTTCAAAATTCTGCTTCATATCAATTCCATCCTCCTTCAAAACAACCTTGTCCTCAAGGTTGAAGTCCGAAAAATGAAACGAATTGTGAAACTCTTTCCACAGTATTGTTGGTTTCCTCACTCGCAGCCATGTCATCCAATACATAGCAACCCTCCCCATTGCCACCACCGCGGCTGCCACCTTCCCGGGCGGAGTTGCGTGCAATTCAAATTGCTGCTCCGCGCAAGCAACCCATCCCATAGGATCCTCCATGCTGAACGCTGGCAGCGATGTGCTGCCAGCACCCCTTGTTGCGCCTCCCTCCTTGATTGTTCCCCTCTTGCCCTTCTTCATCTTCTTTCTTGCGCCTCTTCTTTGTTGCGTGTCTTTCTTCTTCATCCCCATCGCAGCTCCAACACCCGGCGTCTGACCGTCGCCGCTGGCCCCCAACTCACCCCAAGCCGTTCCCAGTTGTGGAGACTCCTGTCCAAACATTCGTGCCCTCTTTGCGCCTCTGCCATCGCGCCGCTGTCCGGTGCCCCAGTCTTCCCCACATGTCTCAGATCCGCGCCACCTGTGTCGTCCATGCCCAAATCTGCGCCGCCCGCGCTTATGCTGCCAGCACCCGTTGTTGCTGGGCTGCCTGTGCCCTGGTCTGCGCGACTCATGTGCAAGACGGCAGCACCCATCGCTGTTGCGCCATCCGCACGCCTGCCGTCGTCCTTGCCTAGCATGCCCTCCACGTGCGTGCAGTCTCCCGCGCTCAGCGCGCCCTCCACCAGCGCCTCCCGCGCCCGACGATTGCTTCACCTTCATCGCCCCGCTGCCAGGCGCACCATCCACGTCCAGGCCATTCGTGCCCGTTGCTTCTCCAACATTCGCAGCGCCCCCTGCGCTCGCCGCTGCTCTACCTGGCACACCAACTGCTCCCAATAAGCATCCAGAGCGTGCGTCCACTGTGCCCACCGCTGCGGACTCCCTGGTAGTCGTCGTGCCTCGCATTGCGTAACCCTTATGCTGCGATTGAAGAATCGAAACAGATAGGGTGGCGAGTTTAACCGCAATCTCTACCAATTTCTCCCTCGTCTCTTAAAGATACTTTCCTAAACGAAATCAAATCAAATCAAACTAGGAAATAAATAACTTATCCTAAAATAACTCAACTAAATCAAATCAAACTAAGAATTAAAATAACTTATCCTAAAATAACCAACTTAATTAAAATAACTAAATAATGCAAATTAAGCAACGCCCACGAAAGTAGGCTCATGCCCGTTCCACCGACGAGTCCCCTTTTGAGGCAACTTCAAAATTCTGCTTCATATCAGAAACTATATGCAAATATGCTTTTAATGCGATCACCTTTTGGAACTCACATGAAAAAGGCATTGCCAAATTGCAATTGATCTGACTGAAACTGAATGCTGTTGCCATTTAAACTTGCAAGAATATTTTGTTGTGTACTTTATGCATGGAGCATATTGGAAAACTAAGAAGACATTTATATACTAAATATGCTTATGATTCTAGCCTTTTCATTTTATTTTCTCATTGTTGTGTTATTATGCGATCTACACACAATTTCCATTCCTTGATATTTTAGTATTATGTGAGTTATTAATGTAACACATGAAATAGAACAATAGGTTAAATTAATTTTTCATACGTATATATTTCTATGTGTGTGTGAGTCTGTTTCTTATTGTTACAGCAATACATAAGCTACAGAGAATAGCTGTTACTGAGTGTTAGAATATTATGTGAGCTATTAAGATAGATATATGAAATAATGGCACCAGAAAATGTGTTGGACTTGCTAAATTTCAATCTTTACAGAACCTTGATTGTGATTGATGCATGAACTAAATTTGCAATCATCAATAAGAATTGTATTGGTATCTGAGCTTGAGGGTGATTAAGTCATTCCACATAAACTTGATTTATCTGGAAGCATCAGGCTTCACAATGAAGTAGGGTATTTCATACCTTAAATGCTTTATAAATATTTTACCATCGTTCCATTGCACTTCTCGTCAATTTCTGTATTGGTACTCTACATGCAGATTGTAAACTTATGCTTGGAAGTTGACTTACTGGAAGATCCTGAAAATAATTTTGAATTGATTAAGAGATGGTGAATTTGCATCATGTGTCGTGTGAATTAATCTATTCCTGCTTCAACCCCTTGTATGCATATATTCATCTCTCCTGTACAAAGTTGATGTCCCTTTTCTTTTTTAATCTTCTTGATTATTTTGAAGAATGAATGTTTTGTGGTTAACTAGCACAGGCTAATTCTAATGCTCGAGAAGGACGTGTGATGATTTACAATCTAGTGGAAGCTGCCCAAGAATTCTTGTCTGAAGTCACTCCTGAAGAGCAGATTCATGAATCTGTATGAACTATATCTTTCTTAGATTTCAGTTGCATGTTTATTCCTGATCAAGTTTATTGCAGGAATTGCTGTTTTATGATGCTACAATGAAAATAATTGAACTTATTAGACATAGGGAAAAACAGACCTCAAAACTCATTGGAGAAGTTAAATGCTATATGTCAAGATGAAAAGTATGTGATAAATAACTTCTCCACGAACTTTTTGAATAGACATTCATGCTTATTTACTGGTGAAAAATGTCATAAAAAAAGTGGACTCCGTTTAATATTCTATTATTTAGATGTTGATCGAATACGGACCTCACAAAATAGAACATTCTGCGTAAAGGATACATTTCTCTTTTATTATGTTGTGTAATGTCAACACAATTTTAATGTCAACTTATGAGGGATCAAAGATTTGATACTTTTTTGGCTGAATAGCTTTGTGGTACCATTTGAGATTCCACTAGACAGATCCGCTTTGGTGAATCAAGAACTACTTTTGCAACTAAGGTCAAGTGAATCAAGAACTACTTTTGCAACTAAGGTCAAGTGATTCTCATTATCTTGATTGGTTTCTGTTTTAGGTTGTCTTCCATGATACTGAAAAGGGTTGCCAGCTGCCATCAAAGGATGGTACTTTCAGAAGTGGCAGGATCTCTACTTCCAGAGGACCTTTTGTATATAGTCATTTAGATCTTTTCAGTGGTTCTGGGGAGTTGTTGCAGTGGAACCTAGAAATGGAAGAGAGTAGCAAGGTAGCATCTTCTAAAACCTGTGACAATTCAAAACTTGGAAATGCTAGTTTGGACAAGCAACTGGACAAGCAGATGATGCTACCAATGGTGGATAGTAATAAGCCAGAATACGCAAAAAATCAGTCAATAAGGTTGGGTACCGTTGAGGAAGAGAGTGAAGACGAGACAAAAAGTACTGATTTGAGTACTGATGAATCTGTTGAAAATGGCGACATTGGTCACATAAAGGTGCTTATTTGTTTTCTCCTTTCCTCTTTTTCTTCTAATCACAAATAAACAGTTATCATAGAACTTTAAGTTGTTTGTTTTACCTTGCCATTTTAAGCAATGAGCAATCAAACCATTATCCTTTTTCTGGTTATGAGTTTCACTTTGCAGATTTATTATTCTATTATTTGCATTTATATCTTTCCTGTATACTCATTTTCTTGGTGTGTGGGGACTGGGGGTGGGAGTCGGGAAGCAAGGCCAGTTTGGTAGGTTGAGTGAATTATTATTATTTGATACTGTACTTCTTTAAGATTTGGTTTTATGTGACCTTTTAGATTGTGCGGTTGGTTGTGTCACTATCTTCGAGAGTGTCAAATAATGCTGCAGTAACCAGTGAATCAATAGATGCAAAAAAAAAAAAACTTGTATCACATTGGGCATATTTGTTTTAAAAGAATCCTATGAAGGCACTGGAAGGGGAGTATGCATAAAGAGTTGATGTTACTTGGGTATGGCCACATATGTGCAGATCAGAACATGAGTCATTGATACAGATTTTTTTTCTTATCTCAATTAGTGTTGTCATGAGTTTTATCTTCTGCATAAGACATGCATCATATTCAAGCTTCTTAAGTTTCCAGGGCAAATTAAAATTTATACCTTCATAATTGCACTCTTGCACATCCTGTACTTTGATGAAATCCTTGCATTCCGATCCACTTAGATCCTTTATTGTCTTCAACTTCTATGGGATGTTTTCTTAAATGGAATGAGGATTAAAATGTCTTGAGTCTGATTATAAATATTCTGCCTGTTTTATTAAGGTGTGCCACCAAGTTGGAAAGGGTAGAGGTTCATCTGTATCATAATATAGGATGTGTCACTGTCACGTCTTTTTATGAAGAGTTTGTGATATGGCCCATAGATACTTCAATTTACCGATAAACCAATCATTGTTTCTAAAGCTGAATATCGTTTGAGACAATACATGAGCTGAATCGGACATCAATTCAAACTTGACCATCATAAAGAGCACATCCTCTCAGCCTTACAATGAAACTACAAGGATAGAAATGTTGCTATAGGCTGAGATTTTTTTTTCTTGATAAGATCTGATGTCTCAGTTCTCATCATTATTTCCTGCTAGAGGTCAAACTGGTTTTGTACTTGTTTGTTTTCCTCAAGGATAACAGAACCTGAGAGACATCCTATTATTTCTACCCCCTTGTCATTTTACATTCAGTTGGTTTGTTGCTTCTATATATTGAAACTCCTTTCTTTTCTCGAGGGATAACATTTTCTTTACTTTACAGGATATTTTTGTTGGAGGAAATTTAACAGAAACTGATAATTGTAGTTCAAATAGTGATTCAGAGTCGTTATTGCAATCTGATGTTCAAGTCCTCCATACCATGAAGAGGGACTTGCTCCTGGTTATTCTCTTACCTTAACTTGTGAAACCTTTTTCAAAAACCTCAGTTAGACACTGACAATATTTTGCTTCCCCTAGGCCCACTTACTTCGCCTTGTTTGTGCTCCTAAAGGAGAACTTGCTGATTCTTTGCCTGACATTACATCAGAGCTCCTCAATCTTGGGGTGTGTATTTTCCTACGTCTTAATTAGACAATGTATATGTGTTTGCTCCCACTGATTAAGTTTGATCATTTACAGATCGTTTCAGAAGATGTACGAAATATGGCTATCAAACCATCACCATCTTTTGACAAGATTTTTGATCGTGTGTTTGAGAAGCATATTGTTAGTAAATTCATTTATAGAAACATGCAATCTTGATATCAATTTAGTCACTGATCTCATTGTTTACTTGAATTCTATCTGGCAGACTTCATCCAAAGTATCTCGCTTCTGGAAAACTGCTTTTGATTTTGGAGGCCAGAGCTCTTCAGTTCCAAATTCCCGTTATTTAAATGACTTTGAGGAGCTTCAACCTCTTGGTAAGGAAGAAACTTAAAGTGTGTTATACTTGCATATAGGTTAGCATTTTCATTCCACTAGTTTCATTATGGATTGGAAATAATAATCCTATTTCTTTTTTCTATATCATGTCTTGTTGTATGATATTGATGCTCAATACTAAGCACAAACAGAATTGAGATTCGGTATCATGTTTCTAGCAAAATTTACGGGGATTAATTGAATCTCTTTCTTCACAAGTTGAATGGTAAAACCATGAGAGAGTAATTGTGTCCAAACATTTTAACTTGCAAAGCTCGACACTTTTGACATTTATAAGGCTCAATTAAAAAACTAATCTTAACTACAAAAGAATCCGTACAATTAATGCTTCTGTAGTTAATTACTTGGTCTTTTAATTTTCTCTAAAATGGTTTCAGTTTTTTCAGCTTATCCTGTTCTGACGTGTCAAAAAACTAACCTATGATAATTATTTCTCTTCTTTGATAAAACTTCTATGTAACTTGATAAATTTGAACTTCTGGTATGCTAGTTGAACATCGTTCTGTTTGATGTGTTCTGCTACTCTTCAATTTTTAAATTAAGAAATAGTGCTGGATCATCTTGTTAATTAGCTTCAAAACATTACAGTATACACAATTGAATTATTTGCAGCAAGGTGATCTTGTTTCATGATATTTAAATATATAAACATTAATTTTCATAACAAGCTAACAACTTGATAGCATGACAATCACATCAAATCAATTACCCCAAAAAACTAGCTTTGGAAGCTGATTGATTTCTGCATCCAACTGCTAGAGCAGTTTCATTTATTTATCTAAAGCTCATCTAATTATTCTCAGAACCTGGTAATTCCATTGAAGGCTTGAATGTTGGATTTGTTAAGAGTTTATTTCTTCATTCTACTTCCACAAGTGATGTAAACTATAGCACACAATTTTGTAATAAGTTTTACCTTTGGCAGGACATGGTGGATTTGGTCATGTTGTATTATGCAAGAATAAGTTAGATGGTCGGCATTATGCTGTGAAGAAGATTCAATTAAAGGACAAGATATTGCCTGTAAATGACCGTATATTGAGGTGTGTATTGATAGAACATGTATTTGAAGTTGAATTTGCTTTTGTGTTTCTATTCACACAACATAGTACTTTGTAAAGCTTTTTATTTGTATGTCTAAAAATATTGATTGAATTTTTTGGTGATGCATTCCCCTTGAAATAATGTCACTTTTGAATCTATGAAATAATTTCTTGACGTGCCAAGGCTAAAATGTTGTAACTACTCTAAAGTTGTATTCTACTATCAGCTGAGCTGCTTTCTATTCTATACATGTAGAGCCACTTTATGCTATTTCGATGTGTGATTTTGACTTGAATTTGCTTGCGTTTCTGTGTAAAACGTTTTATAGGGAAGTAGCTACTCTTTCTCGGTTGCAACATCAGCATGTTGTACGATACTATCAGGTATTTATGTTCGAGAGGTATCTATTTATTATTATTTTTTCGATTTTAGGATTTTGAAGCTATAATGTATGTTAATTTAGTAAGAATGAATGAACCACATGCCTGTGCTTTTTTTTTTTCTTTAATTTTTTTTAAACTTTTGCCTTTTATATCAGGCTTGGTATGAGGCCGGAGATATTGGAAACCTTGGAAGCACATCATGGGGTTCCACAAGTGGAATGAGTTCCAGTATCAGCTTCAAGGAAACTGATTCTTCAGAACTGTTTGTGCATGAAAATAAGCTCGAGTCAACTTATCTTTATATTCAGATGGAATACTGCCCTAGGTAGCAACTTTGTTATATCTATTCACTCTCATTATGACAAGTTGTGCAATTAGTTTACATTTGTTAAAATTTGGACAATATGTTTCCGAAGTTTGTTAGTTGGCTTTGTGCTGTAAGACTAATGATTAAATGAATATTTGAGAACATAGTGAGAAGGCAGAACCTAAAGATTTTGCTTTTCTAAAGACAGAAGTTTTGGATATCAAGGGCATCAAGCGCCATCACCATAGTACATTATTAAAATAGAAATTCTCTATGCATCTCTCTAGAGATTTGCAGCATGGTAGTTCTTAGTTTTGTGCGTTATCAATAAATCTTCCTAACATAACATTTTTCATGTTCGATTGCAGGACTCTGAGGCAAATGTTTGAATCCTATAATCACCTTGATAAGGAACTTGCGTGGCATTCATTTCGTCAAATTGTGGAAGGCCTGGCGCATATACATGGACAAGGAATTATCCATCGTGATTTGACTCCTAATAACATCTTTTTTGATGCTCGAAATGACATAAAAATTGGTGACTTTGGCCTTGGTAAGAGTCAATTACCATTCCTAATTTTGATAGTTCAATAGGAACTAGAATTTGGTGTTTGATAATTTCCAAGGATAATACTGCTTTCTCTTTAACCTTTAAATTCTGCCCTGAGGAAAATTTGGGAAAGAGATGCATGGAGTTGTGCTTGAAGCAACTTAATCATGCTGAGTTTCTAGGCTCTGAAATTGATGCACTTCTATATGTTTCTGAGATTGTCTTCGTCCGCTGTTTTAAACTGATTCACAGCACTCCCTCGTGTTGCTTTTGTTCATTTAAATTGCAATAATATAGTCAAACACACTAAAGAGACATACCTGCAATGTGTTAGCTTTGTCTCTCAATTTGTGGAAAGCTGTTTTGCCTTCTCTAATGCTTCATCTTGGAGTGATATCCAATAATTCAATAATACCATTGTTCAGAGCCAAGGGGCTGATATTTGAAAAGGAAAAGGAGAGGATATTTAGGGTCCCATACGAATTAACTTATTCGGAAAAGGCCATGTTGATTGGAAGATCTATCTCGTGTATGGTACTGCATGAATTTTTTGTGTGTATTTATTTCCATGATAACAGAGTTGCGTAGGAATTCAAAAAACGATTTCCTCTGTTAGAGGTGTTCCAAAAATGTCTGCAATCAAGTAAAAAGTTCCATGAATGAATGGATCATGGACGAGTTTGTCACTTCATCGAAATGTGTAAAAAGATTCTAGCCATGTGAATGTGTAAAATACTGGATTTTCAATCCTAGCATGAAAGGTTCTGCATTCTTTCGTTACAATTACCATATTTTCCCTCTACCATCAATCAACCTATCATGTCTCTGTTCATGGGCAGGACATATGTTGCATAATACTTAATATTTACATTACCAAACAATTTTAGACTTGAAGTTATCTAGCTGTATTTAAGTGAAACAAGAATTTAACTTACTACATCCAAGCTAAATAACTCTTCTTGTCGCAGCAGGTTCCTATCACCATACTAAATGCCTTATCTTTGGTTAGATCAGTTTTTGTCTCTGATAGTTTTGTGCAGATTGTATCATGTATTCCCAAGTTTTCAGTTTGAGGGTTTCTGGTTTGTCTAGTTTTCCTTCAGGTTTGCGTTAATAACATGAGTTTTTGCTTCATATTTCAGCTAAATTTCTGAAGTTAGAGCAATTCGACCAGGATGTGGATGCTATAGAAACAGTTGGAGTATCTATTGACAGAACAGGTCAAGTTGGCACTTATTTCTACACAGCCCCCGAAATAGAGCAAGGCTGGCCTAAGATTAATGAAAAGGTTGTGTTTTAAGTTCATCCGGGCACATACTTTATATTATATCTACATGTGCTCATCTTATTTCATTGTATCTGTATTGTAGGCTGATATGTACAGCCTAGGAATTGTGTTCTTTGAACTGTGGCATCCGTTTGAGACAGCTATGGAGAGACATGTTCTGCTATCTGATCTGAAACTAAAAGGAGAGCTTCCTTCTAGCTGGGTCACTGAATTTCCAGAACAGGCAACCTTGCTTCGGCGCTTGATGTCTCCAAGTCCATCAGATCGTCCTTCAGCCAACGAGCTTCTTAAGCATGCTTTTCCACCTCACATGGAGTATGAAATGTTGGATAGTAAGTGATTGCAATCTGCTTGGTGAATTTTGATAAGAGATTCTAAAAGTGATGCCTGTATGATTGACGTGAATAAATATATATTAATTACCCAAGCCTTTTTCTGACTAATGATGACAATGTACTTTATATTTGGTAACATGAATTGCACCCCTTTACCTCTTGATAAGTGATTGTTCCTATCATTTGTTGGAGATTGATATGCTTGTACTATTATGCTGTTACATATTTTATGTGAGAGGTAATATGTTGAAATAGAAGAAATACCAATGTGTTATTGAATACATTGGAATAGACGAAATAGTAGCCCCTTCCAGTTCTTCAACGTAAGGTCCATTTTCCTGGTTAAGTGATGAAGAGCTTTTCATGAAAGCAGCTACTCTTCATTGGAGAACATAAACTTGATTGTCAGATGAATAATTTTCAACTTCCAATTTTTTATAGCAAAGTTATTTTTATAATCTAGTTAGATTTAAACAACCACAGATTTTAAAAGTATTAAAATTAAATTTCAAAGGCCAGTATTACTCTGTTTATTTTCTTAATATGAATTGATGGGGTGCTACGTAGGAGTCTACTCTAGTTCCTGAATTTCATAACGGTCCACTGATCAAGGATTTTCTATTTATATTCCTTCTTTGAGTTCTAATTAAATTACATACCTAAACATATATACACTTCAGGGTTGTAGAAGTAAATGGTGATATCACTTATTTCCACTATTCAATTAAGTTTCGTTTCTGCCTGCACTTGCAGATATTATACGGACAATTCATACGTCTGAAGACACAAGTATTTATGAAAAAGTTGTTTCGGCAATTTTTGACGAGGATAAGTTAAGCACCAAGGCCAGTCAAGAGAATGTTGGAAGAGTGAAATCTGTTCAAGATGGCATCTCGTCCATTATTTTTGCTGATGTAGATACTGCAAATCGTGATCGGGTTGTTGACATTGCTAGAGAAGCTTACAGACAGCATGGTGCAAAGCATTTGGAGATCTTACCAATGAGAATATTGGGAGATGGACAGCAAGTAAATAGGTATTATTGCCTTTTTATCTGTATGATTCGTGATTATTAGGGGTGTAAATGAGCCGAGCTACTCGTCAGCTACTCAGATATCGACTCGAAAAAAGCTCGATCGAAGTTCGATCATTTACTAAACGAACCGAGCTTGAGCTTCGAGTCGAGCTCGATAATGTTATCGAGCTGAGCTCGAGCGGATGTGTTCGGTTCGCCAAGCTCGCGAACATGTTCGAGTTCAAGCTCGCGAACATGTTCGAGTTCAAGCTCGAACATGTTCGCGAGCAAGCTCATTTACAGGCTCGCGAGCATGCTCGTTTAAAAGCTCGCGAGTTGGTTCGTTAATAAGCTCGAGTGCATACTTGTTTAAGAGATTGTGAGTAGGCTCGTTAATAAGCTCGAATTTTTTTATATTAAAATTTGCTATTTATATATATTTTATACTATTTTATTATAAATATCTATATAAACTTTTAAATTTTAATACATTTCTAAAAATGTAAACATAATAGAAAGTTAAGATAAAAATATATAATTAAAATATACTCATAAGTTATATTTACTCAACACAAATATTAATGCATAATAAGTCTATACAAACAATTAAATCGTAATACTTATGTTAAAATGTATAGATAATGGAAAAGTATAAGATAAAGTTATATAATTAAAACGAACTCCTAACTTATAATTATTCAATATAACTTATATAAAATCTTAATACTTTTTTCAAATATGTACACATAATGAAAAACTAAGATAGAAATATATAATTAAAACAAACTCCATAGTTATAATTACTAAATATACATAGTATATGATATATCTATAAAAACTATTAAATCATAATACTTTTGTTATAAATGTATCGATTATGAACAATTAATATAAAAATATACAATTAATACAAACTCCTAGTTATAGTTACTCAATATACACGTATTAATGCATAATATATTTATATTAACTATTGAATCATAATACTTTGTTAAAATGTATTGATAATGAAAAAGTAAGATAAAATATATGTTTAAAACAAACTCTTTAGTTAATAACTATTAACTATACTTTATATAAACTATTAAAAACCTTAATTTATAATTACAAGTTAAAATTTAAGATCAACTTATAACTCTCTCTTTTTTTTAAAAAATCTATATATAACTTATGCTATTGTTTTGTTGTTTGTTTCACATAACTTTTGCAATTTAGTAACTCTAAAGTTGATTGCTAAATAATACAATCTAAGTAAAGTTTAAACTTAAAAAATTAAATCATTTCTGAATATAGTTATATTAAAACAATTTTTTAATAAAAATAATATGTAATCATTTTTTCTAAAAAAAATTATATATATATAATAAAGTATTATTATACTTTAGTTGATTTGGCAATGTTACAACTTTTCAATATTCACATATTCTTATCATTTAACACAAATTTTAACATATGATCACATATTAACTATTAAATTTAATATTTTTTAAGATGTACACATAATAATGAAAAATTAATATAAAAATATATAATTAAAACAAACTCTCAGTGTATGATTAATAAATACACATATAATAATGCATACTAGTGAGGAAGATTATTGAACCAATTTTTTATATCGTTGAATGATTCTATGTTATTTGCACTAGTAAGGAAATAATAAATTTATTTGATATTCAAGATATTTGTTTTGATATTCATGATGATTGTATTTTCTTATCATAATTTTTGCATTTTATTGAAAAAATAAATATTATATAAATAAACGAGCTCGAGCCGAGCTCGAACTCGAGCTCAAGATCGATAACAACTTTGACGAATCGAGCTCGAGCTCAAAAATTCAATTTTTTTTCGAGCTCGAACATGGAAAAATTTTATCGAACCGAGCTCGAGCAGCTCACTACTCGCCTCGGCTCAGTTCGATTACACCTCTATTGATTATATTCTTTCCTTGGTATTTATGCTTCAAGGTGAATTTCATCTGTAGAAGCTTCTAATGACTGCTCTTTTCTGTTTCTTTTTCCTAAATTTCTCTTGAACTGTTTAAGGGGTGCTGTAAAACTCTTATCCCATGGAGGAGACATGATTGAGTTTTGCCATGAGCTGCGTTATCCCTTTGTGAAATGGATCATTGCAAAGCAGGTTAGTTTCTATGGGACTCGTCAGTTGCTCTCTGCCAGAATATGGACTAAATCTTGCTGAGTGATTAAAAGCAATATCATGCTGTCGCAATTTTCATAAATTGGTTGTAGTCAGTTCTCTGTGTTTTTTCTCTTGTGCTCCCCTAAATTCATTTTTGATAGAACACTAACAGATTGTAATATCCCAGTTCCCCTAAATTAATTTTTGATAGAACACTAACAGATTGAATATCCCAGTTGATTTGCCTGTTTGGCGCTGTGATTACTGTATCCTAGTTGAGTCTTGAAAATAAAACACTCAACTGTACATATTTCAAATTTAAATCTCATATTTAAATTTCAATCTTTTGTAGTTTTATTTTTATTTTAACTTTCTGTTTGCCGCGGTTGTTGTCATCATTAGTTTCAAACCTGGAATGTTAATGTTCTATCTGAGAACCTTTCCTGGAGAAGTTAATTTCCAATTCTCTGCAGAAATCATTTTTCAGGCGGTATGAAATATCCTATGTATACCGAAGAGCAATTGGCCGTTCACCACCGAATCGATACTTGCAGGTGTATTTATTTTGCATCTAAATATTATCATGGTGCCTTTCGATAAAGGAAATAGAGGCCTTGTTTACTAAAAATCCTATATTTACAGGGGGATTTTGACATTGTTGGAGGAGCAACTGCATTGACAGAGGCAGAGATCATAAAGGTACTATACTTACCGAAGGTGCTGTAGCCTAACGGTACCCCTCACTCCTAAGTGGGTGAGAGATCTAGGGTCAAACCCTCCCAGCCCCGATTTAATCTTTTAATTCAATTCAAAATAAAAATTAAAAAATAAAGGTACTTTACATAACTAATATCCAAAATATGAAGAATACAAAATGATATCCTTGAGGGTTTCAGTATCAAGCTTAGGAGTCTTTTTTTTAGAGTGGTAATACTAACACGAGACAACAATTACAAAAGAAGAATAGTGTAGTCAGCTTAACCATACCTGCTTGATGGCTACCACCTTAAGGTTGTATGACATTTGATTTTTCCTGTGGTAAGGGTTCTACATATGTCCAAAAGTAATCTTAGCTTGATCCTTTTCGCCATTTAACTAGGAAGTACAAGTATATTGTGATGACTTCCTAGTGTTGGCTTCTTAGTGTGATGCGCTGTACCCTAATAGCACAATATGATTAAGACCCATAAATCTTTGAACTACTCCCTTCGTCACTGTAAACCTGGTCCAAGGTCTTCAAAGGCATTCAGTCTTGCTGTATTGCTCCCTTTGCAACATTGACCACCTTCCCTGTATACTCTTTTATGCTACATTCATCAGGTAGTTCATTATCTTCATTTCAGAGCATTGGGGTCCAGTTAAAATGATTTTGTAGCCATTTTATTTGAGTATTTTTTCACCGCTGGAAGACTATTTTAAGCTTGCCAAGTAATTTTCTTTTATGGAATTATATTGGTTTATGACTGATACAAAGTGTACTCATACATGCACAGAAAATATTGAAACTGTGACCTGCTAAGAACTAATGCTGTTTTCTGATAATGTCGCTCAGTTGATAGGGTACAGTGATGCTTCAGATGTGGTAAATAGAGTAATAATCCATAATAGTTTTTAATCATATTAATTTTTGCACTACATGGATAATTCTAATGTTGTTTTTCTGCCTTCTAGCAGTAGCAGATTTACAATTATCTTTTTTTCTTATTCTTTGTTCAATTGCAGGCAACCATGGACATTCTCTCTCATTTTTTCATTTCGGAATCATGTGACATTCATTTAAACCATGGGGACGTATTGGAGGCAATATGGTCTTGGACAGGAATCAAACCACAAAATAGGCAGAAAGTTGCTGAGGTCAGATTAATATTTGGATGATTCAGTCATGATGACAACATATGTATTCATATTTTTGTGTGATTGCAGCTTCTCTCCCTTTTGGGTTCCTTGCAACCCCAGTCTTCTGAAAGGAAATCAAAATGGGTGGTCATCAGGCGCCAACTTCGACAGGTCTGCAAATTCTTTCATTTTTCCATAAGAAATTATATGCACTTTTCCCAAACTAGTCTCATGAATTTTGAACTATAGCTGTTCGAGTTAAATTTTGCATTTTTAGATGTGCTTATGCTATGTAAAAATGTTGACAAGGCCTTTAAACCACGTCTACATTTGTTGCAGCATGTTACCAACTGCATTGACTGAGTATTCATGCCATTCATTTTCATTATCATACGGCAGTAGAAGAATGGGAAATTAAGTGCTTAGGGATCATTGGTGTATAATATAAAGATCATTTCCCTTCAGGCCAGGAAACTTAAGCTTTTTTGAGAAAATAGAAGAATTGAAATGAACTGATTCCCGCATTGAAGAACAAAAACGACAAAGTCATTTATCAAATTATTCACTCCATGGTCGGATAGTTCTTCTAAAACACTGATGGAGAGTAAAAATAGCAATGCTTTTAGTGTCAATACCAGCAGGGATGAAACTTGCCTTTAAGAGGAAAATCTATCAACTTCAAAATTCAGGAAAATGCCTGCCTTTTACCCCTGGAGTATTTTTAGAAGGGGGAGGATTTAGGAGATCAAAGGCTCAAGAAAATGAATTATGAATTCAAGAGGAAAAAACTAAACTCTATAGGTTACAGAAAAACTACCCAGCTCCAAAGCCAGTTCAATCTTGATACTTCAAAAACATAACCCTACCTACTCTTAAATGAGGTTAAATAATTGGACGAACTAAGAAAGGCCTATGGGAACCCAATAGGAAATCTTATTGCCCACAATATACTTGATCAAAACAGAACTCAACAAACAAAATTCAACATTATACACAATCATTTATTTAAATCCATGGTTCCCATTTGCACATATATCCAACAGGTTTTCAAAAGGGTTGAATAGTAAATTGTCAACCAAACGTGCCAAGCTTTGGTTGTAAAATCGAGCCACCTGCGGCTTGCTGCGGATTGACCGCCGGATGCAATGGAGTCAGTGCCTTCCATGAAACCAATGCTGGGATAATCTTCTTGGCATCAATAACCCGATGGACGATGAGGAACTACTCAACATGAGACAACCAACACATTCTTTTCCTCCTAAGGAGGTCGGAATTTCAGTCCAGCTGGTGCGGCCGAGGATGGCTGTGGTGGATGAACTTGTGCTTCCATAGGCAGCAGTTTGACAGGAAATTATGGAGAGGAGGATTCTGCATGGCAATTATGGGGCGACCCTCAACCATGTGCAGAACTTCCCTGACGAGAATCTAACCAGGGTCTCCTGCGAGAAACCGATCCCTCTAATCTTTCTTCCAACTTGCCATCTGGATAGTGACAAACTCCAACCCCTTTTTTACCGTGTCAAGATGTTCAGATGTGGAACTGAGTAGTCATATGCAGCAGGTCAGAACAAATTGTTGGAAGTGAAGGGACAAGAGATCAAAGAATCAAGCAAAGAATAATGAATTAAGAGGGAAAAATTAACTGTAGGTTACAGAAAACATGCCCAGCCCCAAAGCCAATTTAGTCCTGATACTACAAAAGCATAGCCCTGATACTTCTCCAAACGAGATTAAATAATCAAACTGAGAAAGGCCCATGGAAACCTGACAAAACCTATTATCTCACGAACTTGTTAAAAGAGAGTTTAACATAATAATAAGAACTATAATAATAAAGTGGCAAATCATAAACAACTTCAAGCTTCACTAAGATTTCCGAGTATATACTGTAAGACTTCGCTTGCTGATGTTTTTTAACACCATGGGGGGGGTGGGGGGGCATGCTTCTTAAATGACTGAGGAATTAAGGTTTCTTACGCTATAGTGAGTATTGAACATCAATAAGGACATCTCCACAAGATAACTGTATGATGATTGATGAAAGAATTTCAGTCTTGTTGGCTGTAACTAGGATTAATACTCTTATTTATTTGATCTCGTGAAATTATTGGGGCCACCACTTTTTATATTTGTTCAATATAATCTTTTAAACTTAATATATCAACTAGCCCATTTTATTGAACCCAACAAGTGTGAACCTGCAATATTGTAATTGGAAATATTTATCCGTTATCAACTCTCACCAGCTACAGAAGCACACTATATTAGGCTAATGAAGTATAAGTATTTGAATGTTTTCCTACTTTGTTAATTCCAGGAACTTGATCTGTCTGATGATGTTGTAAATAGATTACAAACTGTAGGATTGAGGTTCTGTGGACCTGCAGATCAAGTACTACCAAGACTTCGGGGTGCACTGCCTGCAGGTATATTTTCCCTTAAAATGTTTTACCTTTGGGAAGCTGCCAATGATGGAAGTTTTGGTTGATCATGATTGCAGATAAATCTGTACGCAAGACACTTGAGGAGGTTTCTGAGCTTTTCAACTACTTGAAAGTTTGGAAGATTGAAAAAAATGTCTTCCTTGATGTACTTATGCCGCCAACTGAATATTATCACAGGAATTTGTATTTCCAGGTATAAGAACAAGTTTTTATGCAAATATATTCCTTATACAGGCTTGTTTACATAAAGCTATCTTTGTTACAAATGGCAGAAGATGTTTTAGGTTCAATTATGTCATTTCTAGGCTAAGCTCTCAAGATTTTCCTATGTTAAAAATTTCTTTGTTTGTGAGTATCGGATATCCTGCTTCAGAGAACTTGAACCATAAGCAGCTTATCTTTTCTTTGACCTTGCGAATTTCATAATGAAAGGAAAGACAGAAAACGTGCCCTGCATAAGTGGGTTGTAGATAAACTAATTGAAGATCCTTAGTTAATGTTATTTGGTTGGAGGGGATTTGCAGTACTTTAGTGTGTGCTGTTAAATGACATGATAGAAAAACTCCTTTTCATTAGTATTCATTTATTTATGCAGATATATCTGAAAAGAGATCATAATCCTGTCTCACTAACGGAAGGAACTCTGCTTGCTGTTGGTGGTCGTTATGATTTCTTGCTTCAGCAGATGGTGGATTCTGAGCATGTAGGTGTAATGAAGTTTATAATTTCATGCTTGCGTTTTAATTCCTCAGTTAAATATTTATATATTGATATTGGGTCATTCTCTTTTTATAGAATAGTGCACTAATACAGTAGTCAGCAGCTTTGTATTTTGGGTTTATTAAAAAATTAGTTATTGCTGTGTGATGGACTGCATTGACTTGCTGAACTACTTAAGATTCGATATTTGGTTGATATTGCAGCATTACTTGGTACACCTGTAACTGACGCACTGATGAAACAATTGGAATTTATCCGGTGCTATTTTTCTTTGGTGTAAGATTTGAAGTCAACTCTAGAACGATGAGAAGTAAGGATTTGAAAAAAAAAGAAACTCTAGCAGTATATTTCACCATCCCTTTTTTAGGCACTAGTATATTCTGTCCTTCCATTTGCTTCTGTATGCTACAGAAAAAGTGTTCTCGAGCCATTTTTTTACCGAATCTTCTGTCCACCTTAAATTGGCTACAGTGTCTCAGTTGATTCTTTATCCACTGCAGAATAGAGGTTCTTATAGTCCCCCCCCCCCCCCCCCCCTCCCCTTAAATGTTAAGCACACTGGTTCAAATAGGGTCATTTTTTGGGTGTATGTAGTAGTGGATCTTTGATGCTAAAAACTGTTTTTCTGGTTTTAGGAAGAATCATCAGATTATCCTTTTGTTTATCTGTTGCAGCGAAGTATTATTAATTCAGGACTCGAAAGATATTTTAATTATCGATTTAGGACCCGAAAGATGAAACCATGAAATTTCATGGTTTTTGAGTCCTGAATTGAGAATTCATCTTTCGGATCCTGAATCGACAATTCTCCTGTAATACTAAGTAAAAGGATGTGTCCTGTGAAATCCATGAGCATTGATCTTATCCTCACTTTCTTTGTTCCCACTCAACATAATAAATTTATTTACTTGTTCCTAGCAGGATTTATGTGCTCATGATTGTGCCTATCTTTCTGCCAGAAATCAAGTCCACCTGGTGCAGTTGGAACTAGCATTGCTCTGGAAACTATTTTGCTACATTCTTCTGTTGATAATAAATTTCATAGGTGATTTTTCTTTTGTCCATTTTTCCAGATAATTTTCCTATCTACTGCATCTGCTAAATGTATAGGAATTTTATTCTGATATTGACAGAAATGACACCGGCATCAATATTCTTGTTTGTTCAAGAGGAGGGGGTGGTTTATTGTTTGAGCGCATGGAACTGGTGGCTGAACTGTGGGAGGAGAATATCAGGGTCAGTAATCTTATCTCATGCAAGATACTCTTGGAATGTCTGTTGCACAAACTAAAGCTCTAGTGAAAACAATTTATACAGGCAGAGTTTGTACCATTGCGCGATCCAAGTCTTACGGAACAGTACGAGTATGCAAGTGAGCATGATATCAAATGCCTTGTTGTCATCTCCGAATCTGGTGTATCCCAAAACGCCTCAGTTAAGGTATCACTCTTAACCAACAGGCTGTCCCTTCTGTATGCTGCTGAAACTCTATTTCTTATACTCTGATAACATATTTAGTTCTGTGACTTAGGTCCGACATCTGGAGCTCAAGAAAGTAAAAGAAGTTGACAGGGAAAACGTAGTTAAATTTCTATCAGAGGCGATGGCTTCTCAATTCAGAAACCCATCTATCTGGAGCTAAGAGTTCTTCAATTTATAAACCTATCCATCCTAAGCTCGAAAATGTACAGGTTTTGCCTAGTCCGATTCAGTTTGATTGTTTGTTTCTTGAGATCAGCAGGAGGAGTTCCTCCAACATCAGAAGGGACTCATTTTGCTGCTTCTAAGTTTTGTAGCTAAAACATTTGAGGTCGATACCTTGTACAGTTTTATTTCAATAGTCTGTAACTGTTTTCAGTTTCTTTGCTTCAACATCTGTTGTGCATAAACCAGTTTTTATTTTTTATTTTTGAAGGAAAAGAATAAGTGAAATTGACTAGAACATCTGTTCATACTCAATGGCTTATGTTGTCTACTTCATTACTCTCAATTTTGTCATTTTATATACTTACTGAATTTCAACGCATGATATCTTATTTTATGAAATTAAAATATAATTAACAAAATTATATATTTGTAATAAGGATGAGAGTCAAATTAACCCTTGACTATTCTCACATGAACATATTAAATCTTCATGACTATTTGGGTCAATTGAGCTGACTTTTAAATTTAGCTCATTTAAGCACTTTAGCTTTTAAATTTTCTTTTATACCCTTATTAGTAGTATATGTATTTATACTTAAATTTTTTAAAAAATAAAATAGCAAATATTTAAAACAAAATCTAAAATCACAGTAAAAAAAAAAAAAAACTAAATACAAATAAACATAAAATTTTAAATTAACTTGAAAATAACTAATGAAAAATAAAACAAAAATTCAAATTTAAGTTGAGGTTAAAATTTAGAATTTTCAAAAAAGCTTTGAAATTGAAACTAATATTAAAAAAATTTCAAATAAAATAATTTAAAGAAGCCAAGCCAACTTGGATTATTGTGTTTCGTTAATGCGAAGCAGCCACAATATTCAGTTGCATCGCAAATATTTTGCTTTGAGAATTTTCTATTTTCTTCATTCCCATGAAATAAATTATTATATCCATGATTATTTTCAATTTTTTTTACATTCATAATAAATAAAGACAAGCTGAAATAAAAATAAATATATAAATAAAATTTGAAAAAAAAACGAAAATTAAGAACAAACTTACTAACAAAATCAATGTTGGCTTTTTAAAATTTTTGAATTAATTTCCGTTTTTTTAATATTAGTTTTTTATTTTCAAATTTATTAAAAATCTATATTTACTTCAATTTCAAAATTATTCTAAATATCTTATTATTTAGACTCAGTTTTATTCTGCCCTAAATGTCGATAATCATTTTAATGTAGTTTTTTAAGTTCCATTTTTTATTCGAAAAGATTTATGTCTATTTATATTTACTTTTGTTTTTGTTTACTTTGAGTCTTTTGCCATTAGGTTTTATTTTTAAATACTTATTATTTTATTTTTAAGTTTTGAGAAACTACAATTACATGTAGTTTTAAATGAGATTACGAGGATATAAAAGGAAATTTAGAAGTTTAAGTGTTTAAATGAACTGATTTTAAAAATTGAAGGGTTTAATTGGTCCAAATAATCATGGAGGGTTTAATAAATTCATGTAAGAATAGTCGGAGGGTGTAATAAGCCCTTCTAATTGTAAAATAGATTAAATCATATTCCTAAACTTTAAAAATCATTATTTTTACTTTAAATTGCTTTTGTGCCCCAACTTAGAAACAATAAATAAATTTTATAATTTCAGATAGATTTTTATTGTTGTTAGGATTTTTGTTAGAGAAATCCTTCCTTACTTTTTGTGTTTTGGTGGGTCAAAGATTGAAAGCCATCTTAGTCAGTTTTTCAGTTTCTAGAGTTCTAAACTGTAATCCTTGTATAAGATCAATCGAGTTGTAATAGAACTTAGGCTGAAGACTGAGCAAAGGAGAATGCTCGAGAACTGACTACATGCACACCTTGAAACTTTCACCAAGTATAGCCTTGACCGAAACTGAGTTGGAGCACTCAGTATGAGGTTCGACCATATTGATCAGGAGAAGTCAGTATGAGGGCTTCCCCGTACTGACTAGGAGAAATCAGTATGAGGGCGTTTTCCATACTGACTGTGGATAGTCAGTATGAGGGTCTACCATACTGACCTTGGGAAGTCAGTATGAGGGCTAAGCTGTACTGACCTTGGAAATCAGTATAAGAGCCTCTACCTTTAAAGCTTGAGCTATTTGAAAGCTATCAAAGCTCAATCAGACTTAGACATTTATATATGCCCAAGTGCAAGTCAGTACGAGGTCATCCAAACTTGGATTCCTCGGGCTGAAAATTAGTCTGACATAAAGTTAGTGTATAGTACGCTGACGCAGCAGAGCAGAGCAGAAAGGAGACCTAAGACATGGGCTACGATTGGACAATATCATCCATGAGTCTAACGTCTGGATTTATGTGTCTAACGGGAAGAAATTCAAAATGTCGAAGGATCTCTCTATATATAGGCCAACACTTCAACCTTAAACGGTCAATCAAGAAGTTTGAACGAAATCTAAAAGTCCTCACACGACAAAGGGCATTCTACTAGGCCATCTCTCTGCTAAAACTTTCTGAGTTTCCATATTTTCTAACATAAGACTTGAGTCTCAGACTCAAGTTATACACCGTGCTAACTTCTCCTAACATGAGGTTGAAGCTCTAAAGCTGAAGCTCTTCTTTGGTGAATATATCTTTCTGAGATATATTCATAGCAGTCAGTTTCCTAGTCTGGGATTCTGATTCTCACGGGCGTATGCCAACCACCTGAGTTCTGGGAGGAACAGTAAACATCCAACCACCGTGAAGAAGGGTGCGGGGTGCCATCCTTACTTCAACCTAAAGACTAAGTCCGCAAGGAGTTCCTAGGCGAGTGCCACAACTGAGCGAAGGACGGAGGCACCGACGAGATGTGTATAGATCGTAATGAGGCTTATACTTAGTGAATTATCTGAACCTTGGGTCTGAAGAGTGGATGTAGGATATTGAGATCCGAACCACTATAAATCTTGTGTGTTCTTTACTGCTTACTTACATTTCTACTCTGTTTTTTTGTTTCACAAACTGACTTTTGAAACCTTCAATACTTGTCTAAGTATTGAAGTGTATATGTTGTGAAACTGACTTAACTAGAACATACATAAACTTAAGTCTTCTACACACGAAACTGACTATACTCTGTTTATTCGAACTAGTGCAACTGTCTTTATTTACTTCCGCTGCATAATCAAACATTCCGATGCACAATTTTGCACTCTGATTTCGGGACCAACAAGTGGTATCACGCGCCAAGGTTCTTATAGACTAAGGTTGTGTTGAGTCACTTAGGACCAGATCTCTGTTTCTTGCACTTGGTTTCTGTTTGTGTGTTTTCAAGCTTAGGTACGCAAAGTTGACACAAATTTCAAAGCTTCCAAAGTACTCATCAGAAAACTTTGAGATATGGAAGAAGCGTTCGTTGATAATGTTGAAGAATGTCCACCTAGAGATGGTAGAGGTTCTATCTACCGGACCACTGAAGATCACCAAAGTGAATACTCAGCTCGGAGGAGCAGAGGGTCAGGAGATAGTGGAGAAGCCTTATGCAGAGTGGACGAACGATGACAGAGTTCATTTTCAGCTGGATTTAGTGGCCATGGAGCTCATCCTACAATCCCTACCAAAGCCACTGGTTGTTGAAGCTCTCGAGCACAGCAACGCCAAAAAGATGTGGGAATCTCTTGGCACACTCAGCCGAGAAACAACTCAGATGAAGTGGAACAAGCTTCAAAATTGTGTAGAAAAGTATGAATCTTTTCAAATGCTTCCTGGTGAAAATGTTAAATCAATGGAAGCTAGATTCAATGCTATTATCTGTGAGCTGAAAAAATTGGGGAAAACTTATGAGATTGTAGATATGAATGCAAAAATTCTCTCCAAGATGCCCAAGGAAGATCGGTTCGTCAAAGCCACCAACTTGAAGGAGAGGGATCTCTCCAAGATGACGACCGAGGACGTGTTTGCCCAGTTCCAAGCCCATGAATGGGATATACAAATAGCGAACATGAATGAAGCAGTGCAAAATGTCAGCACACATCCAGAAGAAGATGCTGCTATTTTCGCAAAACGGGAGTTCAAGAGAAGGCCTCAAAAGCCTTACCAAGCTGACAAATCTTCCGGACAGACGTCTACCTCAAAGTCAGCACCAACACCTTCCTACCAGAAGAAGGAGGAAGAGAGCACAATTGAAGAGCTTGAGGAGCAGATGCGGAAGCTGACAAGACTTCTTGAGAAAGCCAAAGCCAATAAGGAAGGTTCACAATCAAGTGAACTAAAGTTCAGTGAAAGACCTCCTAAAGCTTGCTTTAAATGCAACTCTCCAGACCACCTCAAGTATGAGTGCCCACTGGTTTCCAAGGAGGAAAGGGAGCGTTTGAAGAGGGTGTTTCAAGAAGAAAACCTTAAGAGCAGTTGCAAAAATAGAGATTCAGAGGATGTTACCCTTGATGTTTTAAATAGAGAATTTGCAAAATTTTATGAGTTAAAAAATATTTTGGTCGGTGAAAATGCTTCACTAAAATTGAAAGTTTTAAAACTGACTGAGGAGATCCAAGGATCGAAGTCAGTAAGTGAAGACCTAGCCAAACTTAGAGAAGAGCATTCTACTTTACTTGAATCTTTTAAATCTCTTTCTGAAGTATGCGAATCTCAAAAATTGAAAATTGCTAGTGATAAAAAACTTATATGTTCAATTTATTCTAGTACTAGCAAAGATTCAGAAGCTCTAAGTTTACAAAGACATACATTTGATAAGCCAGGTCTAGGCTTTTCAGAAAATAATTTGAGCAATCATGCATCTACTTCTGAAACTAGGAATATCTCAAATCATCACTTTAGGAAGAATTCTAGTTTAGAAGTTAAGCTGTTAGGTAAAGGAGTAGTCAGTATGGACAAAAACTCCTTAGTGGCTAATCAGAACAGAAGGGGACAGTCAGTTTCAAAAATGACTTCGATACCCAAGCTTAGAAAAGTTTTGACTTATAAGTCAAACAAACCTGAGATGAAGCCCTTTATGCCTAGGAAGTGGGTTAAGCAGAATGTTCCTAATGCGAGGAAACCCACTTCAACAGCTAAAACTAGACTTTATAGAAAGTCAGTTTCATTTCCGGATTCTAGAAATCTGAGGTTCTCAACTCATATTTTGTATGAGAAGAGAACTTATCCACATAGGAAGAACAACTATACGAGGTTTGAGTCCAATCATTTCTCTACTTTTCGGACTAGGAAGACTGTACACTTCGGACTAAGTTTCCAAGAACCCAACCAAAACTCAGTTTAAAGGAAGTCAGTTTCTAGAAACCAGTTTCTAGAAATCCAGTTTCAAGAAACTCAGTTTCTGGCAAGATTTCACACACTCACTCTTTTCCTTCAAACGTGCATAGGAACTATATCAATTATCTCAAAAGGAAGAGAAAGGGAGAAGAATTTTTGACACCTAGATTTAAGGTAAAGCAAGTGTGGATTCCCAAAGGTTGGATCCATAAGACTAACCCTGTAGGACCTGCAGAAACATGGGTACCTTTTGTCTAACCTTATCTGTTTTGCAGGTACAGGGTCACCAAGGTCAACTTAAAAAGAAGAAAAGAGCATGGATTTTGGACAACGGATGTTCAGCTCATTCAAAATTGAGAATGTCAAGAGAACCACTTGTCAGTTTTGGAGATGACTCAAAGGGGAGAGTAATTTGCAAATGATGCTTAGAATGCAATGGAATCACCATCAACAATGTATCCTTAGTCACCAACCTCAACTACAATGTGCTGAGTATCAGTCAGCGTATCCAATCTGGATATGAGGTGACTTTTGCCAAGGAAGAATGATGGATCAATGACAAAGACTCCAAGGAGACTGTGCTGAAAGGTGTGAAGAAAGGAAGTCTCCACTATGTAGATTGAGAGAGCGAAAAGCCTGACACGTGCCTTGTTGCAACAAGCTCATCCCAAGAAGCAGTCAACTGGCTATGGCATAAGAGACTCAACCATCTGATTTTTCAGTCAATCAGACATCTTTCCAAACACAAGCTTTTGGATGACCTACCACAAGTCAGTTTCAAGAAAGAAGAAGGTGTTTGCAGAGCGTGCAATATGGGGAAGCAAACCAGAGCATTATTCAAGAATCAAACTATCACAGCAAGTACAGATAGGATCCTCGAGCTACTTCATATAGATCTATTTGGACCAGTCAAGCCGCCTACCATTGGAGGAAAAAGATTCACTCTCGTTGTGGTAGATGACTACTCGAGATACACTTGGGTAAGGCTGCTGAAGATCAAGGATGAAGTGAAGTTTCAACTTCCAGAGCTCATCCTTCAAGTGCAAAACAACAAAGGGGTCACCATCAAAAGAATCAGATTTGACAACGGGACTGCGTTATGCAACGGTCCACTGATTGACTTCTGTGATGATGCTGACATTACTCATGAGAAGTCAGCTCCAAGGACGCCCCAGCAGAATGGTCTTGTCGAACGAAGAAACATAACACTCAAGGAGGCGATCAGGACTATGCTTGCGGAAGCTGACTTAAAAGAAGGTTACTGGGGAGAAACCTTGATGACGATGTGATATACACATAATAGAAGTGCAATCAACATTTGTTAGGAATATTGTTAGAAATATTAGAATCCCTTGGTTATCAATGTATGTTTATTATGTTTTGGTGCATCAAAGCTAAAGCCGATCTACTTTCTAACAACTTAATATCGAGTCAAAATGTAAAAGTCCTGTATAGGTCATATATACTCGAGTTGTAATAGAACTAAAAATGAAGAATCAAGAATGCTGAAGGAATTAACAGACTTGATGATTGCTGAAGATTGCTGAAGAAGGCTGTAAAAGCCAGTAAACTCGGAGGAATGTTGAACGCACTTAAGAGAATGCTGAAGAAGTAATGCCAGCATGTTGCGTGATATTAGCAAGCCTGCTGAGATATCAGTTGTATGCCAACCGCCAGCAAACACTCAACAACAATCAAGGAAAATACAAGTCGCAAATTAGAAGGATCCGAATCACAAGGAAACCTGACGAATCAGATAATAGAATAATCAACAGACACAACGGAGGTTTCAAGTTCAAAGTGCGAGATCCATTCTGACAAAGACGGTTACAAATAGGAGCTACGCCAATTAGAGACAAGGGAGACTTGAAGAGTCTTTGTGCGCTGCAGAAAAAGGAAGAACAGAGATTGGCGAGCAATACCTTTGAGTCTAAAGGATAAGATTCAAACAACCGTTTGAATCATCACCTATAAATAGGTGTCATCCAAAAATGATTCAAAGGTTCGCAAAATTCTATTCACAGAGAAAACAAGAGAAGATCCAAACATTCTTTACATTACGCGAACTCATCCGAGCTATTACGTGATTCAAGCTTTTTCACAAGCAATCATACTTGAAGCTCGAAACCTCTAAAGTATAACTTCTAAGGTTGTTATTGGGATTCTTTCTATTCCTAGAAAGAATCTAGCAGTCACCCTGCTATGCAAGAGTGATTATTACGGGCATCGCCAACACAAGGATAGGTTCTGGGAAGAACTATAAAACTCCCAACAGTCGACGTCCAAGGAGAAGGGAGGTTTGTCCTCACTCTAAGCAACAAGGTGAAGATTGAAGACCGAGGTGCTTGAAGGTGCACACTGATCAGACGAAGGAGCTGCTCAATGTTAGAGATCAGGCCGGACCTTGTATTCAATCGATTAGTGAATTTTCATTAGGAGGACTGAAGAGTGGACGTAGAACATTTGTTCGAACAACTATAAATCCTTGTGTCTCTTTTCTGCTTTATTTCGTTATTTTGTGTGTGCGCATACTTAAAACTCAACACATCAAGTGTAGTAGTATAATCTGCAAATTAACTTAACGAATATTGGAGATCTGTGTGTTTTTGTGTTTAGCTCAGGTTAGAAGCAATGGCGAACAACGTGAAGTTTGGAAAGTTTACTCCTGAAAGCTACTCCACTTGGAAAAAGAGGTCTTTGATCACATTGATGAATATCCATCCCGAGATGAAGCAAGTGATCGAAAATGGACCAATCAAAATCCAAAAGGCGAGGACCAGGGTTGGCGAAGATGTAGCAGGACCAGATGTAATGGTGGACAAGCCGTACGAAGAATAGACTCCAGAAGATCGAGTTCGTGGTCAACTAGATTATGTTGCCATGGATTTAATCTTGAGTTCCTTGTCACCAACCCTAATGGTAGAATCCTTGAAGTACAAGAATGCCAAAGAAATGTGGGACTTTCTTGGCACTCTAAGCACCGAAATGGATCAAATGAAGAGAAACAAGCTACAACAAAGGGTAGACATGTACGAATCTTTTCAATTGATTCTAGGTGAAACAGTCAAGGACATGAAGGCCAGATTCAACACCATTGTAGCTGAGATAAAGAAGCTGGGAAGGACGTACGAGCTTCCCGACATGAACTCAAGGATTCTCTCAAGACTACCAAAGAAGGATTGGTTCGTCAAAGTAACCAACCTGAAGGAGAAAGATCTGCCTGCAATGAGTACCAAAGAAGTGTTTGCTCAACTAAAGACACACGAATGGGACATCATACAAATCAACAAAAATGAAGTTGTTCGTGCTGCAGTAACCATTGAAGAACCCATCGAGGATGCAACATTCTTCGTGAAGAGAGACGGACAAAAGTGGAAAACCAAGAAGCCATTCCACTCAGATCGACCAGCTCAATCCAGCCCAACAAAGGAGATACCATCCACCAGTAGATCTTAAGCCAAAGAAGCAAATGCTCAGTTAGCTAGCTGGAAGAGCAGATGAAGAGATTACAAAAGCTGTTGCTGAAAGCCAAAGGAAATAAGGAAGAATTCCAGCAAAGCCAACCAGCAGACAACTGAATTGCCAAGAAGATGCCAAGAACATGCTACGAATACAACTCTCCTGATCATCTAAAATTTGAGTGTCCACGAATAGATCCAGATGAGAGAGAACGATTAAGGAAGCTGTTTGAAAGGTGAGCATCAAAAGTTGTTACCAAAGCTCTGTTGGCAAGGACAGAACTACCAGACATCCCGAATCATGACGACGATGGCTACTCATCAGAAGATGAAGAGGATGCTCTCATGGTATTCATGGCCGACATCAATGAAGATGGTGATGGAAATGAAGAGCAGACAGGAGAATCAACTCTAGCTATTACAAGAAACCAGGTAACAAATTATATTACGTCTACTACTTCTACTTCTGAAAATATGCATGATACTGCTGATTCATGTTACTCAGAATCAGATGAAATAACTGTAGAATTTCTGCTAAAAATTCTTTCAAAAGTTCATGCATTAAAGGATATTTTAGTAAAAGAAAATTCCTCTCTAAAAACTCAGCTTTTTACTTTGACTAGTGAGATTGAAAAATCTAGTTCAGAAGACGAAGAAATTTTAAAATTAAGAACATAATTCTCCTCCTTGAATGAAAATTTTAACGTTTTAAAACATGAGAATGATGTTCTGAAAAACAAAAACTCCGTGCAAAATGCTTGTAAGTGTAGATTTTCAAAGAGCACGAGAGATTTAAATGAGATTCTAAGTGTTCAAAAAAGTTCGAAGAACTTCGCAGGAATAGGTTTTGATAAAGGAGAATCTTGCGATGTTGAATCAAGTAAATAAAAGAAAATTGTTTTTGTCCCAACAACTGGGAAAATTCAGCAACTTGCTAGGATAGACGAGAGGGAAAACACTAAGTTAGCTACAATTTCTCAGCAGAAATGTTGGCAAACTAACGTCCCTCAGCTGACTGCTCAACAAAGACTAAACTACATGTCTGCTGAGAAAAGGCCAGCAAAGTCAAGGTATGTAACCCAGCAGACTGTTCCATCTTCCAGGAAGGTTCATACAAATCCTAGCAAGGCTAAGCAATGTGCTGAGATTGCAAGGAAACCAACATACACACCAGGTAGAAGGAACTCCTACTTGAGGTCAGAGTCTAAAACATCATATTTTCAAAAGACTGTGAAGGCTCGACACACTACTACACATTCCTATGATGATTCAATGTATTACTCTAATAGGAACGGAAGGGTAGTAAAACGTGATGACAAAAGAAATGTCAAAAATCACGATGATTTGGATTCCCAAAGGAATGATCCAGAGAACTAATCCTGCAGGACCCATAATTGATCGGGTACCAAAAATACAACTTCTTTATTTTGTAGGAACAGGAACGGAAGGGTAGTAAAACATGATGACAAAAGAAATGTCAAAAATCACGATGATTTGGATTCCCAAAGGAATGATCCAGATAACTAATCCTGCAGGACCCATAATTGATCGAGTACCAAAAATACAACTTCTTTGTTTTGTAGGAACAGGGTCCAAGAAGAAAAACCTCAAAAAAATTAAAAGAATGGATCTTAGACAGTGGATGCTTAGGTCACATAACAGGAGATGAAGAGATCTTCACAGAACTTCAAAAGATCAGAGGACCTTCAATCTCGTTTGGTGACAATTCAAAAGCTAGAGTAATCGGGAGAGGGTGCATTAAGCAAAATGGCATGTGCATCATTAATGTGGCCCTCGTCGATAGTCTCAAGCACAACCTACTGAGCATTAGTCAGCTAAGTGAAAATGGATATATTGTTTTTTTATTTGATACAGGTTGTGAGATTGCTAATAGGACCACTGGAGAGTAAAACTTAGAGGAATCAGGAAAGGAGGACTCTATGTTGTTGATTGGGAAAGTGGTCAGCAAGCATCATGCTTCATAGCATTCAGCAAGGAAGAGACAAACTGGCTATGGCAAAAAAGGCTAATGCATCCGAACTTTAAAACTATCAATTATATTGCTAAGAATAATATTGTTATAGGACTACCCAAAGAGACCTTCAAGAAGGAAGGAATATTAGAGCCTGTCAACAAGGAAAACAAGCCAAGGCGTCTTTCAAATCCAACCTGAAAAAGGCCACATCAAACAGAATCCTTGAGCTATTGCACATGGATTCATTCAGCCCTGTAACTCCACCCACTGTAGGTAATAAACACTATACTTTAGTTGTTGTTGATGATTATTCCAGGTAAATGTGGGTGAGACTACTCAAGAGCAAGGACGAAGTCAAGACAATCTTGCTGGAGCTGATACTTCACGTACAGAATGACAAAGAGCTCACGGTGAAAAGGATAAGATCTAAAAATGGTACAAAATTCTATAACGAAGCATTAATGGATTTCTGCACTGACGCTAGGATAGGACATGAAAGGTCCACTGCAAGAACACCTCAGCATAATGGTCTGGCAGAAAGGAGGAACATGACTCTCAAGGAGGCCGTGCAAACAATGCTTGCAGATACAGATCTAAGTCAGAGATATTGGGGAGAAGCTGTAATGAATGCTTGCTACACTCAATAGAAGTGGATTGAATCTTCGCTTCAACAAAACTCCCTATGAAATATATCATGGTCGTAAGTCTTCCTTAGCTAATCTTCATGCTTTTGGTTCACCATGTTATATCCATAATAATGGGAATTCAAAATTAAGTACTTTCTCTCCCAAAGCTGATGAAGGAGTGTTCCTCGAATATGAACATCCATGTCACAAGGGATATAGAGTACTTAATAAGACAACCAAGCTTGTGGAAATAACATGCAATGTTATTTTTTATGAAGATACTTTAGTGCGCAGGACCATGAGAACTCAAAAAGATGAGATTCATGAAACCAATGATGTCAATGGACTTTTGGGCTCGTATACTTTCGAAGCTGATCCGATCGATCTGACTAGGTTAATGAATGAATCATCATCTCCATTGGAGATCTTGACTGATCAGCAAATAGTCAAGATGGCCGGTGATGCAACTGGTAATGCTGAGGCCACCCTAAATTCTCTCAAGGAACTCATGTCTCAAGGGGGAACTCAAGAAGGAGAAGTCAATCAGCAAAAGGAAGATGTTGCTGAGAATCCCCAAATTGGCAAGAGAATTACTGAAGACAATGTTGTTGAAGTTAATCAAGAACAGACTGGTGAAGACAGGAGTACTACACCAACAATTTCTAATTCAACAGACGATACGCTAGAAGACAACTCTTCAGCAGAAGTCAACCCGACAAGCGTAGTAGACAGCTTGAATAATCTGCAGCTTGTTGATGTTCCTATTTCCAAAAGTCATATTAGAACGTCTAGCAGTCAAGCCATTCCAGTCGAGGAACTACACAGACCGAAGTGGTTGCTCAGAGATCATCCTATTGAAGCAATACTAGGAGATCTTGCATATCTAATCCGAACCAGACACATCGCCATGTTAGCCTGCTTTATATCTCAAGAGGAGTCTACCAAAGTAGCAGACGCACTCAAATCAGCTGATTGGATCAACGCAATGCAGGAAGAACTATCAGAGTTCACTCAGAATCACGTATGGGAACTCATCGATCGATTGACACATCAGTCAGTGATAGAAACCAAATGGGTATTCAAGAACGGCGAGGCGACGACAGACAGGCGGCCTGCCACGACGTGCGATCGCGTGCGACACAGCGGTGGCGGTGCAGCTGTGCGGGCTGGGGGCCTACACCGGTAGCGATTGTGCGATGCGGTGGTGCAACCACGCGAGCAGGCGGCTCGCGGCGGCAGCCATGCACGGCGGCAGGTGCGCAGTGGCGTGTGCGCGACGCGCGGCCAGGCCGGGTGGCGGCGGTGACGTGGTGGCGACGACGGCTGGCGGTAGCGGTGGCTGTCGGCCAACGACTGGTGCTGCTGCGGCAGTGGTTTGAGGTTTGACGGCTGGTACTGCTGCGGCGGTGGTTTGAGGTTTGACGTCTGGTGCAATTCGATGTAAACCCTAGGGTTTTGCAGTTGGATTGTGGGACCAATTTTCAAATCTCAAAACCCTAGATCCAAAAAGATGTGGTCTATACTGGGTACAAGAATCAGGTTGATCGAAGAAGACTTGAAAGGAGGTCAAATGAGATGAAGAGGGTTGGTATCACTTCAAGCAAGAACGCATGCAGAATCAAGGGACAAGGTACGTCATTTGCATTTATAACGGAAACATGTTTAGCATCGGTTTCTACTTATTCGTGGGTAGTGGATACTGGTGCTACTGACCATGTTTGTTACACTTTGCAGGGGTTCACAACGAGGAGGGTGCTGAAGAATGACGAAGTTACCATCTCAAAGGAGAATGCAGCACAAGTGAGTGCAGCTGCCATTGAAGATGTCACCTTGTACTTTGATGATTCTGTTTTGACTTTGAGAGATATTTTATATGTGTCGAATTTTCGACGGAACTTTATTTCAGTTTCCAAACTGTATGTTGATGGATATTCAGTTATTTTTTTTATAGTGGTGTTTCTATCATTGGTAATAACGTTGTTATCTGTCGTGGAATGTTGAATAACTCTCTCTATGTCGTTAACTGTCATCATAAGACTTACGCAAGCATTGCATGTATTTCATCTGTAATTGATAATCCTAGAAAGAGAAAGTTTATTTCTACTGATGATGATCTTACATATCTCTGGCACTTGAGACTGGGTCACATCAACTTGAAGCGGATTCAGCGACTTGCAGATGATGGTACATTGGACTTTGTCCGGCCTGTACCTTATCAAGTCTGCGAATCCTGCATCAAAGGAAAGATGTCTTCTAGGCCTTTCAAGGCTAGTCAGTCTCAAGCAGAGGATGTGTTGGAATTGATCCATTCTGACTTATGTGGGCCCATATCCACACAGGCTCGTGGAGGGTACGAGTATTTCGTCTCTTTCATTGACGATTACTCAAGATATAGATATGTTTACATACTTCGCTACAAGTCTAAATGCATTGAGAAATTCAAAGAGTTCAAGGCTGAGGTAGAAAAGAAGGTTGGGAAAACTATCGAGTCACTGCAATCTAACTGCGGTGGCGAATACCTCGGGAACGAGTTCTTGCAATATTTGTTAGATCATGGGATTACATCCCAGTGGACTGCACCGGGTACTCCCCAGCAAAATGGAGTAGCCGAAAGAAGAAATAGAACTCTTTTTGAGATGGTGAGATCAATGATGAGTTATGCAAGCTTACCCATTTCGTTTTGGGGATACGCATTGGAAACAGCGGGTTACATCTTAAACTTGGTGTCTTGTAAATCGGTCCCTAAGACACCCTGTGAGCTCTTTCTTGGACGCAAACCCAGTTTGTGCAAGTTTAGAGTATGGGGTTGTCCGGCACACGTGCTGATGGATTTATATACTGAAAGCATTATGATTGGTATATTATGTACA
>JAPKLW010000487.1:76163-98339 GCA_026898455.1 Plectranthus barbatus
AGATCATAAGTTGCACACAACAAACCAGAATTTGGGAGCTGTGGTGATCGACCAAGATCTGAGAACGAGGAGGAAATTCTGCTTCTCAACCGGGCAAGGGATCTGATTGAGAATCTTCACCGGATTTTTAGATTGAGTAGGGATACAGATCAGAAGATCAAATCAGGAGGATTTTTCTTCTTCTCTCTCCTCTTTATTTTCGAAAATAATTTTATTATTTTCATAGATTTATTTCCTCAATTTGTTAGGAAATTAAATCTTTGTGCGTGGGAAAGATCAAAGGGCATCTCCGCGCACGCGTTCTTCAGAATTCATCGATCCAGGTATTCTGCATAAACCTTCTTATGCATAATAATATAGGAGCATGCTAGGATTGTTCATAGGCATAGCAATTTATTTTTGATATTCCAATTAACGATCCTTGGCAAATGGACTTCGTGATTCAGTTCACGAATCCCTTCACGTGCCGACGAAGGAACCTGATAAGTTAGAAAGTAGGACCAAATCTTTTGGGATTTAGGCCTTTGTAATCTGATGATTTGCCCTAACCCTAATGCAAACCTTAGGGTTTACACAGGATTGCACAAACCACCAAAACACGAGCCACTGTGACGGGACAGCATCAGCCGCCGACGACCGCCGCCGCCGCCAGCCGACCGCCGCCGCCGCCAGCCGACCGCCGCCAGACCTGGCCGCCGCCCTGCGCCGCCGCGCTCGCACCGTGCACCCCCGTCCAGCCTCGCGTGTGCGCAGGCTGCGTGCCTGCCGCGCCGCGTGCCGCCGTGTCCTCGCCGACCCTCCGTCGGCTCCGTCTTCATTCTTCGTCCTCGACCCGTCCAATTACATAATTTGAAAAATTACAGGAAATCTATTCTATTACAATTTTTCAAATCTACACTAATCACGGATTTTCTCGTGATTTTACAAAAACAATTCAGCCCTATACGGATAAACCACCGCGTGCTGAATCACACGGGTTGCCACGTGGAAAAAAAACCATCCACAATAATAAATTCATACATACATGCATATTGAATTTAATTATACACAAAAGAGCCATAAATCAAGAACCTAATTTTGATAGCAAATGTAGGGTTTTCCCGTGAACCGAATCACCAAAACCAATTTCCACCGGATCGATTTATGGATTTTATGCATAATTAAATACAAGATAAAACCTAGCATGCTCCTATGAATTTAATACAATATTGTGGATTGAGAATTACCGTAATTCCGTCGAGTCTGAACCGGTCTTTTGCGTTTGAATTTCCAACTTGAATTCAACCACGCAATCTGATTTTATCTGCGGAATAAGAAATTAGATCTCTAATTTCTTAGAATAAAAATCGAAAACAAAAGGGAAGAAAGAAATATGTTGTTCTCCAGATTAGATCTTCAGATCTGTATCCCAGTGCTGATCAGATCTACTACTGGTGAGGACTCCGTAGATCTGTGGCTTGAGCAGGATCAGAATCGAAATTCTCCTCCTTCTGACAATGAAGTCGGCGCCCCCTCTCTCTCTGCCCTAGGGTTTTGACTGATTTGAATAGTCACACAAGGTATCTAGGGTTTCCAGAGAGAGTGGTCTATTTATAGACCCAGGGTTTTATCCCTAATGGGCTACTGGGCTCAATTCAGCACACTTTCCTTGGGCCAGACCTGGGACCTAATGCAAATAATAAAGTGGGCCTATAAATTAATTAATTCCCATGTCCACAACCCAGGACACAATTAATTAATTAATATTAATTCTTTTCACCACAGAATTAATACTGACCTACCCCTTTATTACCACGTTATGAGAACGGGCTGCATTAATTGAGAATCCCCATATTTAAGGTTACCGGACATCCATTAATTAATCGGAGCCTTTGACAAGCTCTAACTACAATTAATTAATATCTTATTATTTCTGAGTAGTACCACTCAATCCTTATCACTCGTGCCTGAACTTAATCAGCCTGCAGGACTTTGGCACGATGAATGTTATTGAGCTCCTCAGGGAATGTCCCCATCCTATTACTCGGATATGGTTACCTAAACCCAGTCTCAGGCGGTACTACACGAACTGCTGTTACCCAAGATGCGGATATACGAGCACATTACTTAGGCTCTCCACCATGGCAAGTCAAAGTAACAGTCAACCCGTGCAAACCCCTGAACCTTCGTTAGGGTTTGGACTCAATCAATATAACGAGATCTTGTATTCGCTGATGTCAGACAGACAAATATATCTCACTTCGGTCCATCAATACGCCACCTCTGCGTACCAGCATGTCAAGTAACCAAGACAGACTACTTATTCCGACAATGAGCCATCCGGACAAATGTATCCTTATACGCTGTCTCGGTTGTGATCAAGTTTAAGTCTCACTAGGTCAAGTGATCATACTTTCTTCTGCGATCTACAACACGCCGTATGATCGTCCCTATTGGTGAGACAAGAGGATACCATTGTTCATACATGTAAGATTGTTAACAGATAGGAGAAATGAACCGTTGTATACTCATTATAATAAATGCTTTCAGTATACAAAACCCATCAAAGGGTTATATGCGCAAGGGCAAAGAACATCTTGTCTGGAAGCTTAAGAAGTCCTTGTATGGACTTAAGCAAGCTTCAAGGTCGTGGAACTTACGTTTCAACGATTTGATTAAATCTTATAGATTTTCACAGTTGGATAACAAAAGTTGTGTCTATCGACTTTGTGTCAGTGGGAGCGTGGTTTTTCATACAATGTACGTGGACGACATACTCCTATTTGGAAACAACAATGGAGTGATGTCGGAGATTAAATGTTGGTTATCCAAACAGTTCCAAATGAAGGATTTGGGAGAAGCTGGGTACATCCTTGGGATTAAGGTCTTACGGGATCGTAAGAGAAGGATGTTAAGCTTATCTCAGGCATTCTTTGTGGATAATGTGATAGCCCGGTTCAGCATGCAACTCGCCAAGAAAGGCTTGCTACCTTTCAGACCTAGCGTACATCTTTCTATTGGGCAGTGTCCTGTGACACAGAGTGAGAAAGATAAGACGAGTCTTGTAGCATACGCATCTGCGGTGGGTAGTCTCATGTATGCAATGTTGTGTACCAGGCTTGATATTTGTTATGCCATTGGTATGGTAGCAAGATATCAGTCTAACCCTGGACAGGCGCAATAGATTGCATTAAAGCACATCCTCAAGTATTTGAAGAGAACTAGGAATTATTGTCTGGTTTATCAAAGTGAGGATTTGTGCCCTGTGGGTTACACAAATTTGGATTTCCAAGGGGACCAGGATGAGAAGAAATAGACCTCAGGTTATGTGTTTACCTCGAGAGGTGGGGCTGTATCTTGGAAGAGTGCAAAGCAGAAATGTATTGTTGACTACACCATGGAGGCAGAATATGTCGCCACCTCCGAAGCTTCGAAAGAAGGTTTATGGCTCCGGAACTACCTTTTAGAGTTGGATGTGATTCCGAGTCTGCCTAAAAGCTTCACAATTCATTATGATAACTCTGGTGCAGTGGCAAACTCGAAGGAACCACGGACTCACAAGGCTAGCAAACACATAGAGTGGAAGTACCATATCATACGAGAGATCGTATCGAGGGGCGATGTGCAGATCAAGAAGATTGACACTAGTGACAACCTAGCTGATACATTCACAAAGTGCTTGCCACAGAAGGTTTACGAAAGACATATTCGTGGACTAGGTCTGAGGTGGATGCCTACCATTGGCAATGGTTGATGTAATAACTAGGCTAGATAGACGCACTGTATACTCTGTAATAGCGAGTGTAATGCTTTGAGTATAAGAGGGAGATTGTTCGGTTTTGTATACAGGAAACATTTATTATGATGAGTATACATTCAACGGTATTTCCTATATGTTTAACAAACTTTACATGCAAGTAACAACGGTATCCTCTTATCTCACCGATAGGGACGATCATACTGCGTGTTGTAGATCGCAGAAGACAGTATGATGACCTAGTGAGATATAAATATTATCGCAGCCGAGACAGTGTACGAGGATAAGTCTATCGGTATAGGCTGCAGCATAGTCGGAAAGAAGTAATCTGTCTTGATAACTTGATATGCTGGTACGCACGGTGGCGTATTGATTGGACCACAGTGAGATGTACTCTACTGTCTGACATTAGAGAATACAAGATCTCGATCTTGATTGAGTCCAAACCCCAACGAAGGTTCAAGGGCATGCACGGGTTGACTGTTGCTTTGACTCACCATGGTGGAGAGCCTGAGTAACGTGCTCGTATACCCGCATCTTGGGTAATAGCAGTTCGTGTATTCCAGCCTAAGACTGGAGCTAGGTAACCATATCCGAGTAATAGGATGGGGACATTCCCTGTGGAGCTCAATAACATTCATCATGCTAAAGTCCTGCAGGCTGATTAAGTTCAAGCACGAGTGATAAGGTTTGAGTGGTACTGCTCAGGAAAATAAGAGATTAATTAATTATAGATAGAGCTTGTCAGAAGCTCCGATTAATTAATGAATGTCCAGTAACCTTAAATAATCCAACTCCAATAATCCAAGTTTAAGACAAAGCTCCTTGAATCTGCTCTCTGCTAGAGGTTTAGTGAAGATATCCGCAAGCTGGTCTTCTGTCCGAATATAATCCACTGAAATATCCTTCTTTTCCACGTGATCTCGGATGGATGTCTGATATCAATGTGTTTCGTCCTAGAGCGATGTACTGAATTCTTTGTGGTGCACATTGCGCTGTTGTTGTCGCAGTAGATCGGGACACATCCGGTGCTGACTTCATAGTCTTGAAGTTGTTGCTTGATCCACTGCTTCTGTGTACAGCAGCTCGCAGCAGCCACAGATCAGCTTCAGTTATGGACGTTGCTACCGAGTGTTGCTTTTTGTTGAAATAACTAATCAACTTATGTCCAATGAATTAACAAGTTCCATTCGTACTCTTCCTATCAATTCGGCATCCTCTGAAGTCTGAATCTGAGTATCCAACGAGAGTGAGATCGTCTGCTTTGAGATATCAAATTCCTAGTGACTCTGTTCCTTTCAAGTATTTGACAATTCTTCTCGCACATTCCATGTGTGATTTCTTTGGATTTGCTTGATGCCTAGCACACATGCCTACAACATATAAAATAGCTGGCCTGCTGGCCATTAGATATAATAATAAAAAAATAATACCTATGTATGTTGTTGGGTCCACGGATTCGCCTTCTTCATCCAACAAGATTTGGCAAGCTGTGCTCATGGGAATCCGTAGGGTTTTTGTCTTTTCTGGACAATATTTGCTGATGAGATCCCTTATAAGCTCGTTTTGTTGTAATTTTGGCTCAATAGTTAGTTTTTCTTGTACTTGTAATCGAACTCATCATGAATGGAAAAACTGACCAATTGATGGCAAATCTTGTTTGTCCAACAAAGAGTCATTTTTACTTTGGCTGAACTTACACCTTCCAGTGTAATTAGCATCTTCCACTCTTACTTAAGTTTTTATTGCTCTGTTCTTACTTGAATTTTTTTTAATCGAGCAATATCTCTCTTAGTTTAAGGGGCAAGATCTTAAGTAGAGTATGCTGAGTCTAATGAGGTAATTTCCTTGAGTTTATAGTCTGATAGATAACACTTGTAAAAAGTCAAAAAGTTAGTAGCTCCTCACGATCAGCTTAGTTTGGTATAGATGGTTAGATGGCTTTGACTACACCAAAAAGGAGAAAATTGTTAGGAAATCTGATGTTAGAATTTCCTCATTTAGTATGTTTTGGTTGGTCAAAGGATCAAAGGTCTAACGAGTCTAGATAGTCTCTAGATTAGCTTTAGTTTTGTGCAAAATATAAAGTCCTATAAGGTCTTTCTTATCGAGTTGTAAGCTGGAGCTGATTTGAAGAGCAGACTGATGAATCAGTCTGGGATGCGCAAAAGACTTAAACAGACTGGAGCTTAATATGGAACTGACCAATTTGGAGCTCACTAGTTTCAATCATCAAACTTGCCAGTCTGAGGACCAATATCGAACTGAATGATGACGTAGCCAACATGGACTTGCCTGCTTGATGACCTCAGCATGGGGTCTTAGTTTCAGTCGCCGCGCATAGAGATAAAGAGAATTGTTTGAGGAATGGTGCTGACAAGACCAGACCTTAAAGATTGAAGATTCCTTAAAGTCAACAAACTTAGACTTCAGTCTAAGATTCCTCGGACTGATCAGTCTGGATTTCTCGGACTCATCAAATGCTATCGTTCTGATAGAAAGGTGAACAATCATTATCGAAATCAGAAAAAGTGGGAAAATGTACTGTGCTTTCTGGAAAAGGCTACCTACCCACGCAGAGTGAAAGAACATCGGATTGGTCAAAAATTTGATGTGTCTAGCGACTCCAAAGATTTGGATCTTAACCCTGCGCCTATAAATAAATAAGGACTCCTGGAGATTAAAAAAACTAACACCTTACTATCAAGCTTGCCAAAACTCTTCAAAATTTACAACTTAAAATTAGAGGCTTTCAAAGCTTTCCATGTGTCACCGTTGTGACCACGAGACTCAGAAAACTTTGTTCTTGAGTTTCTCTTGGTATTCTTTCTCTCCAAGAAAGAATACAACTGTCAAGTACACTCTGTACTTTGACTGTGACGGGTGATCTTGCCGCCAAGATGACAATTCAGAGGTGAACTATAAGGACCTTATTCCGGTGATGAGGAGGCTGCGTGGTGTGCCCACACTTCGAGGAACTGCGAAGTGAAAAAAATACAATAGACTGGACGAGTGAGCTTGTGGACTGAAGGACGAGACATTCTTTAGCAAGCGATAAATCGTGGGAGCACCTTATATTCTATCACATAATGGATTTCCAGACTGGTGCCTGAAGAGTGGACGTAGGACCTTTTGGTGTCCGAACCACTATAATTCCTTTTGTCCACTTACTGCTTTCTATCACCAGTTTATGTACTTTGAAACTCAACACTCAAGTATTGAAATATAGACTGAAACTGACTCTTAAGACTATCGGACTTAATACATAAACTGAGCTTTGACAAACCAAACTGAGACTGACACTCAGTTTGGATAAAGTGCAAGTACCCATCATTAAACTATTTTCGTTGTGCAACTTATACTTATTCTGAAAAACTAGGACCAATAGGATTCATTCGACATTTAAAGGTAGGAATCGACTTATTTCCTACAAACATTATTTAAATCTTATAGATATTAAAATTTATTTCAAAATTCATTGTTTTTTTTAAAAGACACCTGACAAACTGATTTTGACAGAAAGTGTAGTTTTGAGTATTTTTTTATTGTGTTATAAAAAGTGGGTATTTTTTATATTTCTATTAACCTAAATGGGTATTATATAATTTTTTTCATGTCATTACGTTATCAGGTATCAAGGGGGTAGGGTTTAATTTTTGTTTACATTTTATTTTTATTTCCATTTTTATTTAAAGATTTGAAGTACTTTTCATTTTAAATTTATTTTAAATATTTTATATATTAGAATTTCCCTAACATTATTTTCACGTAAATATTACTGAAAATTATTTGGGAAAATATTTTATGTTCTATTACATTATAATTATGTAAATATTTATGTCTTGTAATTTATTTTCAAATTTATTCTAGAGATTTATGTTTAACCTATTTACTTTGATTTTGGCTTGTTTTTATTTTAGTTTCGTTTTTGTATATTTATTATTTTATCTTTTTGAATTCTAATAAATTATAAATACATACTTTTTAATAAGGGTATGATAGGAAAATCAAAAGATAGAGCATTTAAATGATATAATTTTAAAAGTAATTGAGAATTCTTATTGATCCTAATAGTCTTACAACATGTTCTTTGGTAATAGTTGGATGACTAATCTTAATTGTATTCCTTTAGAAAATACTCCCTCCGTCCTGGCTGAATTGTCCCGGTGACTTTTGGGCACAATAACCAAGGAGTGTGAGTGTAAAATAAGTTGAGTGGAATTAATATTTTATTGTTGAGTGTGAAAAAGTTGCCTTTTTAAGTAATGGGACAATTGAGGTGGGACGGACGAAAAAGGAAAGTGGGACAATTGAGGTGGGACGGATGGAGTAGTAAATATAATAAATTCGTAACATGTAATATATGAAAGAAAAATTGATAAATACATATATTTTGGGGAAACAAGAAATTTATCTAAAAAGTTTTCATTTTTCAAAATTTTATGGAAAGTTTTATCCGTTAGAGAATTTTATCCAATACAATTTTTCGTTTGAGAATTGTATCCAACTTAACTGACAGTAGTTATTTTTACGATAAGTCACCCATTAAAAATTCATGCAGTGCCCAAGTGGCATTCACCCAGATTATTATTTTCTACATCAAATAAAATATTTTACACTTGTATCTTCCCCAAATTCATTAAACACCCTAATTGTAAACCCAAATTCCAAAATATGAGAAAGAACAGAGACTCCTGTCTCACACTCCCCTCAGCCCCAAATACCATATCGAAAAACCCTACTCCCGTTAGTCCCAACTTGCAAACGATATTCAGTAACCATAAATCAAAGACGTCGGCGATGTTCTCTTCTAACTACATCTCTCTTTTGAGCAGCAAGAGATCCTTTGGTTTGTTTTTATATATTTATTTTTTGCAATTTGGATTTTTTTTAATTATGGAAATGATATTGGTGAATGCTCCATGAGTATGTAATTTGGTGTTTGGATTTTCATTAGTCACATTGTTTTTCTTTTTTTAAGATAAAATTGAGTGTAAGTATTATGGATTGAGGTACTTCATGTTTCCAGTAATATTAAAAAAATAGAGTTAGCATGTATTTATATATATAAATGAAAAAGTAATAAAACCTGAACAAAACCAAAAGTAATTGCAGTCATCTATTTCTCGTAACACATGTTTAGATGCATCATAAAGAACGTTATGTTATGCATCTGGATAATAACAATAATAAGTACTCACACAAATGCTAGTTTCGCCTAAGGACAAAAAGAGAAATTTCTCGCTGGGCACGAAGCGTGAAGTACCTCAATTTATAATATTTACGCTCAACTTTATATTAAAAAAATAATGTACCTAATGAAAATTGAAACACCAAGTTACAAACTCATCGAGCATTAAAAACACCATTTCCATAATTAAAAAAAAATCTAAAATACACACACACAAAAAAAAAAAAAAAGCAAACCTAAGAGGTGAAGAGATTTGAGGAAGCGAATCAAGTGGTGGAAGTAAACTTTCTTGCGGCTTGATAAGCTCATAATTTGACTTATTATTGATATTGTTTTCTAGTATTTTATTTATTTTTGTTGAGTTTATTTATGTATTTTATGCATAAGTCGAGTTTATGGGGTATTATGCTTGTCATGGTGTGTTTTTACAGGTTTTCGGCCGAATTTATTGGAAACCCGTACCGAAAGCAATTGATGTTAAAAAAAAACAGTCACAACTTCTTCCACACATGGAATTCAAGCTAATGGAGTATGAAAATGGAAAGGTCTTCGAATTAGCTTTCCAATGCAAGTGGAATTGGGTCAATCAGAGTTCGGAAGCATAAGTTATGGCCAAAATCATGAGACTGCGCAGAAGGATCGAAAGGGGCGAAAAATGGTCTCAGTTTTGACCGACGTGAAGGCCACGTCGACCGACGTAGAAGGCCACGTCGACCGACGCAAGGTCCATATCTACCGACGCAGACCCAGAAAAAGGAAAATTCATGATTTTTATGGTTAAATAATATTTTTGGCCCTAGATCCCAATTTATACACATCTACCTCTAAATATACCCTTATAGCTCGAGTTAAGAGATAGTGGTAGAAGATTCAACTTGATTATTGAAGAGTTCCTGGATCTTTGAAGAGTTTTTTTATTTTTATTCAAGTTTTTGGAGATTGAAGACTTGAACATCATTTATTTTTATTGTAAGTTCTTATTATGCAAGTTAATAATATGTTTCTTGAATTTCTATTCATCATGAGTGGATAGAAACTCTAGCGGGTTCTAAGGCTATGTGTAATTAATCATGTTTGCATGTTAAATTAATCAACTCAAATTACATGGTTTCAATTCCTGATTTAATAGATATAACTTAGAATTGAAGATGAATCGAGAGATGAATTTGATTCTATGTTCATAATTGTTAATCGAAAGACCGAGAGGAGAAGATCAATAATAGGAAGATGAATTGAATATAATTGGTTATCTGTCTCAAAAGGAAGAGTAGTCAATTATAGGGATTCAATTTATGTTTATTGGGGTTGATTATTATTGTGTTTTTAGGTCAACCAAGCATATAAAGTCACATGATAGTAACTTAAGTTAAAATGGTCTAACCAAGGAATTTTAATACTTTATTTGATTTCCCACTATTGTAGTGTTGATTGATTTGACATGTATTTTGATTGATTATTTGCCCTAGAATCTGTGTTCTTTAATTTCTGTTTTTCAAATCCTTTAATTTTTGTCTTGTCATCTTTAAATTTCAAAACCAAAACCCAAATTTCTATTTACTTAAACAATAAATCTTAAAACTGTTGTTAGTATATGAGATAATTTCGTTGCACAATTCCTCTGGGTTCGACTACCTTTGGGTATTTTGTAAATTTATTTTTCACTGTATTTGCAATTAATCTGCGAATTTCGCAGTGATCACGGCTCAAGAGAGAAAGATGGAGTAAGAAGAGAACAGAGCCGACGTCTTGGATTTGAGGTTATTGAATATCATCTACAATTTGAGACTGACAGGAGTAGGGTTCTTCCAAATGGAATTTGGGGATGAGGGTAGTGTGAGACAGGAGTCTCTGTTCTTCTTCCGATTATGGAATTAGGTTTACAATTATGATGTTTAATTAATTTGGGGGGAAAATACAAGTGTAAAATTTATTGTTTGATGTGGAAAATAATAATCCAGGTGGATGCCATGTGAGCACTACATCAAATTTTAACGGGTGATTTATCGTAAAAAAAAATTACTGTCAGTTAAATTATATTGGATAAAATTTGTAAACGGGAGAAGTGAAAATAATTTGGATAAAATTCCTTGTTTTTTCATATATTCTTTAGCCTTTTATTTTGTTTTGTTGTATATATTTATATAATAATAGACGAAATACTAAATACAATAGAATTAACGTTAATGTAATATTATTTTTGGGAAAACTATGAATTTTACCCTGTACTTTTGGTCAACCCTGAAATATACCCCAATTTTTTTTTTATGTAATTTTACCCTAATTTTTTATTTTATTAGTTAAAAATACCCTAATTATAAATAGTGTTAAAACATGATGACATGGCAATTGACATGGCATTTTAAGTTGCTGAGTCAATAAAAAAAAATCATGAAATTATCCCCAAAATCCATCAACGTGAAACACACCCAACACACAAAATTATCCCCAAAATCCATTAGAACTCCAAAACAGAAACCCTGCTCACAAATATTAACACCTACTTCTTCGCACCAGAATTGAAAGATGCAAACAAGAAAACCCCACTCACCACCTAAGGAGAAGAGATGGAGAGGCGTGCACCACTGCAACAAATTATGAAATCATCTAAAAATCAATTCTTGGTTTTGATCCTTGTAGATTTTGGAGAAGATAATACACGAGATATTTTAGGTTGCAATTTTGTGAAAAGTCTTGGGAAGAATTTGAGATTTTCATGGTTGAATAAAAGATGACGATCTCTGATTATTTTTTGCTTTGTTTCCTATTCTGTGGGTCTTTTTGAAGCTTCTGGAAATGTGATTTTGATTGTCAAAAATGTCACTTTGCCTTTCGATGATATTGAAGCTACCTTTGGTGAGTTTGATCAAGCATTCTTTTCTTTTTTGGTGGGTTTGAATTGCATGATTTATTTCATGTTAGAATTGGCAGACTAGTTATCTGATAGTTTTATGCCTTCCTGTTCTTCCTTGTTTGTATATATTTAGCTTACATTACATTTGACATGTTTGTGATGCAAATATTTAAGAATGTAGCAATATTGAAATGCAGATGTAAGTGAAAGAATATCTAAAATATATTCTTGTGATCAGACTTTGTTTTGGTTTCTTAATTGTTTAGCTCACTTTCTATGATGACTGAATATTTGATAAAGTTGTCTCTTTTTTAAAGGGAGCTAAATACATATAGTAGTAGTGGTAATCTATAGTTTCATGTGTTTGTAGCACCATCAATAAGAGGTCTTGGATTATTTGAGCACAAACTTAGAAGAGCCCAAGCTGAAGAACTGAAATGCCTCTGGCTCCCCGTGTAAGAGAAGTCCAAGGCATAAGCAACCGTTTGGTGAAAGCCATGCCCAGCCTAATTTTCATCATTGTCTTGGAGAATAATTGTACTTCACACAAATGTGTTATCTGCCTTGAAGACTACAATTTTGAAGAGAAGCTCGGTGCTCTGCCATGCCCATGGTTGAAGATCAATATATTTTTTCTTTTTGGAATTATTTGGAATTTTTTTCCCAATCTTATCATATATTTTATTTTCTCTGTTTAAAAATTTTGTCATTTTCTAATTTGTTTGGCTACCACCTGTTACATACATTTTCTTTTATAATTTTATTATTAGAAACAATAATTTGATATCAAATTTATGTGAGAATTTCGACAACATTGCATAACAAACCAAATAACAAACGAATAATTTTCATGATAGAAGATTTCATAATGAAGCATACAATTATAGAATGAGAAATAACAGTAATAAAATAATTACTCTCATACTCTCAAATCATAAATGCTCTCAGTAGCTCTTCTCATTGGAGCATATTTCACAACAACTGTAAATCGCCAACTATACCATCCATCCAAAATACATATGAAAAAGAGTAAATGGAAGAAAACAAGTCAATAAACCTCCACCCAAACCTCCATCCAAACCTCCATCCAATCATTGAACAAAAAACACGGAATTTGACATGATTTATCCAAAAGAGTGAGTATCAGCATCACTCCACCCACAAAATGTGACATGCTCGAAGTCTGGAGAAAACCATTCATCAATCAAACTAAATTTTGAAGTGATAATAAAATAGAACAAAAAAGGAATTTGAATACCATGATTATGAAGTTGGTGGAGTGATCTCACTAAACACTTGGCTGTTCTGGGTGGCACTCCCAATTTCTTGTGTTCTCTGCACGCTTATGCATTGGACTCCTGCTGATTGTTTCTTAGGTCTTCCACCTTTTCTCTTAAGAGGTTGCTCACTAGCAGCTGCTTGAACTTGCGACATAGGCAGTTTACATGTTCTAACATTATGCCCAATTTCTTTGCATCTGGTACATGCAATCTTAGCTCCCTTGTTCAACCACTTCCGCTTTCCATGTTGTGATTCCTCACTAATATCTTTTCTTCTATTCTTTTTTGGTCTTCCGGGTGGCCGAACATATGGTGGAGGTACTAAGGGAAGACATTCTATATCGGGCCACTCAATACGCCCACTAATGGGAGCCAGATAATGCCTATATGCAGCAAGACAAGTTGTTTTGTGATAGAATTCATCTGCATAGCTGTGAACATCCTCCCTAAGATAATTAATGCAAGCAATCCCATGGATGCATGGAATTCCCGTTAAGGTCCATGATCTGCAGCTGCATTCTCTAGCCATTAAGTGTACAGTAAAAATGTGTTCAGAGCAGTGAACCTCAAACTTCCTCTCCAATGCAGGTTTTACTAAACACCCCCTTACAAGCTTTTGTTTTCTATCAATACTCTTGATGATACTAGGACACAGTACATTCGAGGAGCGTTGTAAAACGTTGAGAATTCTGGGAGTTCTTGTCATTAATCTCAACCGTATACCCTCTAACATGTCAATGATAGGCATATCTCTGCACTTCAGTATAAAACTGTTAAACGACTCACAGATATTATTGTGAATTAAGTCTGTCTTCGTGTGCGATGAGATCAAAGATTTGCAGAATCTTTGTGGTTCTTGATCCATAAAAGCCTGGTAAGCTGCATCTGAGATATTTTTCATTTTGGTCATCTGAACTTTGAATTCGCTCTCGTTTGTACACATAACAGCTGCCCAAAACATATCTCTTAGCTTGGGGCCTGGGAATTGTTTCTTCCAATTTTGTAGAATATGTCTTGCACAATGTCTATGCTCTGCATGAGGTGCTTTATTTATAATTCCATTTATTATACCCTGTATTTTTTATAAAGTAAAAAATATAAATAATTAAATTTAGATTCAATGCATAAATAACATGTGTTAATATGAACAAAACTTACTCGATGTTTGTCGCTCATGAAAGTCCATCCTAGTCCATCGTTGATGTTAAGATCTTCAAACAAGTGGCTAAAAAACCATGTCCATGCATCTTGACATTCTTTTTCAACTACTGCCCATGCTATGGGCCACATCTTACCATCAGCATCCTTTGAAATTGCACTCAATAAAGCACCACCCAGTGCAGTCTTCAAAAAACAAGCGTCAAAGCAAATTAGCTTTCTACATCCAACAAAAAAACCCTTTCGTAATGCTGAAAAGCCGATGTACGCTCTCTCAAACACTGGCTCATCCTTTTCATTCAGATGTGATTTCAGTATGAATTTTCCTTCCCGATCCTTGGATTGTAGATGAGCAAAATAAGATCCCAATTTTGCATAATGACTCTCGTAAGAACCAATCAACTGCTTCAAAGCTTTTGCTTTTCCCTTATAACAAAGGTCCTCCTTGATATTGATTCCATATTTTTTATATATGTCATCAATGATATCCTTCGCAGGATAATTCTTATTCCTCTTTAAATCTGGCAAAATTATGCTTGCTAGCCAATCACTAGTAGCTTGTCTGTTGTAGTTCTTGCGAACACAAGTATGCTCATTTTTTAATGTTTTTATCACAAAAGTGGACTCATATCCTATTTTACTCGCATAGAGCATCCACGGGCAATTCCCATCACACCTCGCTTCAAGTTTTTTTTCCTCAGATTTCCTCCAACCAATGTTGTAGCCATTTTCAACGGCCCAATTTCGAACAGCTACTTTGCATTCATTGAAATCTTTGAATTTCATACCAACCTCAAACACAAAATTCTTCAATTCGGTGGTGCTGGCATTGAATGTTACTGTTGTTCGCGAGCGTTTACTCCTTCTGTGTCCCACTTCTTCTATATCAGATTCTAAAGAAGCATATGAGTCACTAGAAGACTCATACTCTGATATGACTTCATCACCAATTTCATGTTCAACAACCAGTTCATTTAACGAGTTATCCATCATACACTCCCTAGCTACTAGTGTCAAATCATGCCAATCGGACTCATATTCAAAATCCTTGTCCATAACCTACAATAATTTTGCACGTTTATTATAAGTTGGATTAATAAGCAGATTAATAAAGAAAATTTATAATTCATATTATAAACATTAAAAACATAAATTAAAAATAAAGTTGTTGGCCACCATGGATAAAATAATTTTTTTTAATATAGATAAAGAATCACCCTCTGCTCTAATTTAATAAAAATTGGCTATGACATATTAGAGTTGTGTCAGGGGACAATGCAACACTTTCAAACATTAACTACAGTCTAGACTAAAATGCATGCTGGCCTTATGATTTATTTTAAAAACATGGTTTCATGATTGCCTAAGTACCGTGAACTATTTGTATATGGAGTAATATTAAATTTCGAAAAATATGGTATCAATCATTCAAGATGAGTTATTTGTATGAATATGCACCTTGTATCTCATCTCCATGGATCCATCATTGTTATTCAAACCATCATTATCATTCAATATCATAATACTTACCAGGCGAGAATGGGCAATATCACCTTTTGATGCTTGTTTTGATGGGGCAACATTATTTGATATTATCATTGACCCGTGAGCCCTCACGCCCTAGAACAGATTCAACTCCATATTTTCTGTCTTCTATATTTTTATTCTGGTGTGGTGAGGTGAGGCGAGGGTTAGAGTTCGTGAGTGCGGTTTATCTTTGTTATTTAAGTTGATTGATTTGGGGAAAAAATTTGGGTTTTAGGGTGAGTTTTAATCACGTTTGGAGTTAATTTTTTTTTTTAAGAAAAAGTTCCTGATTCAGCAATTTTAAATGCCATGTCAGTTGCCACATCATCATATTTTAACACCATTTATAATTAAGGTATTTTTAACTAACAAAATAAAAAATTAGGGTAAAATACATAACAAAAAAAGATTGGGGTAAATTTCAGGGTTGACTAAAACTTTGGGGTAAAATTCATAGTTTTCCCTATTATTTTTTGGTTGAAAAAAGTGGTCAAATTATAAATAGATGCAGCTATTAATAGTTAACTATATTAGTAGAGATAGGCACTATTGATAGTTTCGGATAAATTCAAATTTGGCATCAAAATTCCTGCCGACCTATTGGCTAGTCACTAGGTATGTTCATACCGACTTCAAATAGTGACTACCCTAGATAATAATGTTTTCATTCTATCCAATATTTCTATATAAATGGTAACCATCGTTTCTCTCTAAGATTTAGCAATTAAAATGGCCGCTGTAAATTGTGAATGCGTTGGATGGGCTGCCAGAGATCCATCTGGAACTCTCTCTCCTTATACTTTTACTCGTAGGTGCGCCTTCTCTCTTGTGATTTACTAATTTGGGATTTTTTCTATTATTGCGATGAAACCTAATAATCTTGTTATTTGGCCGATTTCTATGAGGATGATATTTCTGCGCAGGTCTGTCGGTAGTGATGATGTTTATATAAGCATACTATATTGTGGTGTTTGCTATGCCGATGTTCATTGGACGAGGAACAAAACGGGGCATTCAAACTACCCTTTGGTTCCCGGGTATGGGAATTAAATTTTTAATTTTTTGTGTAATTTAGAACAATCAGTTCAATTGCTCTACTTGTTTAGACACGAGATTGTTGGGATTGTAAAAGAGGTGGGATGCAACGTGGATCGCTTCAAAGTTGGTGACCAAATTGGAGTCGGAACTTATGTGAACTCTTGCAGAGAGTGTGAGTTCTGTGATAGTGGTGTAGAAGTTCACTGCTCAAAGGGAGCAGTCTTGACATTTGATGGTGTAGATGTCGACGGTACAATTACAAAGGGAGGGTATTCTACCTTCATCGTAGTTCATCAAAGGTGTTTACACATTTTGCTCTTTTTAGAAGAACATGAATAAAACCCAGAATTGACTCGTATCTGATTTCATCTCTGACTTGTGTATAGGTATTGCTTCAGCATACCTGAAAACTACCCTCCACAGTTAGCAGCTCCATTGCTCTGTGCTGGGATTACTGTTTACACCCCCATGGTGCGGCATAACATGAACCAACCTGGCAAATCTCTAGGGGTAGTCGGGCTAGGTGGACTCGGTCACTTAGCTGTTAAGTTTGGAAAGGCTTTTGGTTTGAAAGTTACAGTTTTTAGTACCAGTGCTTCCAAGAGGGATGAGGCATTGCACCTTCTTGGGGCAGACAATTTTGTCATTTCTTCGGATGAGAAGGAGATGAAGGTGAAAAACGTATCAGCAGTTTTGGATCAAGAATGTTGGTTATTCATCTTTTTGAACTATGTACTTACTCTATGTGGTGGTGTAGGCTTTGCAAGGATCATTTGATTTCATCATAAATACAGCATCCGGGGATACCTCGTTTGATCTATTCTTGTCAATGCTGAAGACCATGGGCGTGCTTGTGTTGGTTGGATTTCCAAGTGAGGTGAAGTTTCATCCGGGAAGCCTCAACCTAGGTATGACATTGGATACAGATATTCGATAAACAAACTTATTGCTCCATTGCTATAGCAACTGAACTGGATGCTTCTTTGTAGGTGCAAAACAAGTTGTGGGAAGTCTAACAGGTGGAACAAAGCAGACACAAGAAATGCTGGAATTCTGTTCTTCCCACAAGATATACCCTGAAATAGAGCTGATTCCGATTCAATACTGCAATGAGGCCTTAGACAGGTTGGTGAAGAGAGATGTGAAATATCGGTTTGTGATTGATATTGCCAACTCTCTTGAGTGAAAATCATGAGAGGGTGACCATGAACTAGCCCTTTTGAAGATTCATGGCAATAATTTATATATTGGCTACTGGTTTTTACTTATGCGTTGACATTTATGTAGACTGATATGATGATTACAATTTATTTCAACACATCAGCTTTTTGTTGTTGCAATGTATACTATAATTATCTTCATTGTTTGACATTGTCTCATCTCACCATTTTTGTATCCATTCTAATCTCTCTTATCCCATGCTGTTTCGTATCATAATCTGAATGGAATGGAACTTTATCATTTTCGTTTTTGACAAAAATACTCTTATGCATTATATTTTTGTTTTCTTTTTCTATAAAATCTACAAATATACCAAATCACAATAATAATAGTTAAATTACTGTCATAAACAAAAAAAATCCCTCGCAATCGTGCACATTTTCAATCCATGCACATGTAAATCCTATTTATATGTAGTATACTTTTAAATGTAATGCAAGCATTGTGTTGATAATTTATAGTCAAATTTGAGCGCCATTTTACTTAAGGATAAAATTGTCGTTGTACGTGATAAATCTGTTGGTGAATAGTACCAATGATGGAATAGTTACGAATCTAATTCATTGTTGTATCGTGCGTCCGTCGCTAAACAACTATGAAAGAGATGATCTGTCGGGAACTTTAGCGACATATCGACTACAAATAATTCCAATCAGTGATGCCCATTATAATTTTCAAGATAAATTTGTCATGGATATATTTTCCGTCCGTAGTTTTAGTGACATAAAAACCGTTGTTATTTCTATTATTCCATCGCTAGCTTTAACAAAAATAGTGACAAGATTTCTGTCACAAATCTCCCTCTTCCGTCGCTGATTTTAGAAGCAGTTTTATTGCTAAATTCAGTTTTGCTTCTCTAGTTTGTTGTTTTAAGTGTGATTAATTTTTATTTAGTAACTCTGTTATATTGCTATCATAACCATACAACACATACACAAATCCTACTAGTAAATCTTAAATCAAAACTTAACGTGTTTAACAATGCTCAAAAGTCAAGTATCAAAATATAAAATACATAGCTATTATGAGATCGGTAAAGGTCTGAAACCATTAAAAGGAACACAACTTAACATTATCCGCACCTTCATGTTAGCTTCGATTTTAGCCTTAAATTGAACATGAGATTGTGCATTTTCTTCTTGCGTATATACTTTCTAACTGAGCATAAATTCCACATTTTCTAGCTTGTCATGTTGTGGGTCCCAAATGAAAGTACTTACGCAAATAAAAGCAAAAGGCAAATAAATTTGAAGAAAGCAAACGTCACTTTGAATTTTGTAGAAAGCTTGTCCGTGTACTTGAATCATGAAGAAGAATATACATAGCCATATTAGGTGAACACATGTTATGCGGGTGACACATCTTATGTCCACGTATGCAGAAACGTTTTCTTGTGTGCGAATACATTTCTTCCTCTTTTCTATTTTGGAGTTCATGGTATAAATAGAAAACAAATGTATTCTTTGTATTAAGAAATTTATAGAAATGAAAAATATTTTTCCCCAAATTCTTCCAGTTCTCTCTTTTCTCATGGTATCAGAGCGAGGTTCCGCTGCCCTCTCATTACCGTTTTTTTTTCTTCAGAAAAAATGGTTCGTGGAAGCAACAATAAAGAAGTTTTTGTTCTGGAGGATATTTCAAATCCATTTTATCTCCACAATGGAGATCATCCTGGCTTGATTCTTGTTACTGCACAGCTGAATGGATCAAACTATAATGATTGGAGTAAATCAATGGTCACATCTCTCATAGCGAAAAATAAGCTAGGTTTCGTCGACAGAACTATTTTGCGACCTCAAGTGAATGATCCTCTTTTCAATTACTGGATTCGAGGTAATAGTATGGTTATTTCGTGGCTTAGAAATTTTGTGAATGTAGAGATTCGTTCGAGCTTACTCTACTTTGATTCTGTTCATCTTATTTGGAATGATCTGAAAGAGCGTTTTTCGCAAGGAGATATGGCTCGCATTTATCAGCTCAAACAGGAACTTATGAGTTTGAGACACGGTTCTTCTGATATAAATACATACTACATGAAGATGCGTGTATTTTGGGATGAATTCAAGGATTTTCAGCCGATAGATTGGTGCAGTTGTGGAAATTGTCGATGTGATAGTGCTAAAGCTTGGAGTGATTACCAACAACGAGAATGTGTGATGCAATTTTTGGTTGGTCTGAATGAGTCTTATTCGCAAATACGGTCACATATTATTTCTATGGATCCATTTCCTACACTATCTAAGGTATTCTCGCTGATTCTTCAAGAGGAAAGGCAGCGTTTGATTGGTGGAATACCATCTCAAAATTTTCTCCAAAATCAGAGTGAAAAAGCTGCTATATTAGCCAATGTTACCCAAGGGAAGCCTAATTTTGGACGAGGCAAAGGAAAGTTGCTTTGTACTCATTGTGGAAGGACAAATCACACTGTTGATAGATGTTATGGTGTTCATGGTTACCCTCCTAGTTATGGGCATAGTCGAGGGAGAGGTAATACAAGTTCTGGTCAAGGATTTGAAGTTAGGAGAAGTGTGAATCAGGTTGGAGGAGTTTTGCCACAAAATTTTGATGCTTCAAGTACACCACATGCCACTGGAAATACTCCCACCTTATCAGTTGATCACTGCTTCCAGCTTCTGAATTTTTTACAATCTCAACTTTCAGCTCAATCCTTGCAGTCTCAGTCTCCAGCTCAATCCTTGCCGACCACATCAACTGTTACTCCAGTCCAACCTCCACCATCCATGCCCTCTGTTGCTCCAACTCCACTCGACACCTCAAATGCTTTCAGCGGTACTCTCTCTTCTCCATTTTTAGGATCTATTATACAGTCCATTAATTCTTGGATATTAGACACCGGAGCTACACTCCATGTTTGTAGTTCCCTAGATTTTTTTAGTAGTTCTTAACTTGTGCTTAATACTTTTGTTCATCTTCCCACTGGACAATCTATTCCCGTTGTTCGCATTGGTTCTGTTCCTCTTAATACCAATCTCACTCTCCATCATGTCCTATTTGTTCCTGCTTTTCTTATAATCTTATCTTTGTAAGTGTCTTTAACTTCTGCCAATAGATGCCATGTTAATTTTTCTACCCATTCATGTCTCATTCAGGACAATTCTACGGGGATGCCGATTGGGATGGGTAAACATCAAGGAAATTTGTATATTTTTCATCCACTCTTTGCTACAACTCCTCCTAATGTCCTTGCTGTTGTTTCCTCTTATACATGGCATTCTCGGTTGGGTCATCCTTCCGTGGATAAGCTGAAACTTTTGGCTTCTTCATTAAAACCCTCTAGTTTACAGCATAATACTTGTCATATTTGTCCTTTGGCTAAACAAAAACGCTTGTCATTTCCTGTTTCTCATTTTGTTGCTTCAAATATTTTTGACCTTATACACTATGATGTTTGGTGCCTTTTCAACCTAGTACAGTAGAAGGGTATAAATATTTCTTAACAATTGTTGATGATCACTCTCGTTTTGTTTGGATTTTTTTACTCAAACAAAAATCTGATGTTTCCACCACTCTGAGTGTTTTCTTCCACACAATTCATACACAATTCCACTATGCTATCAAAACCATTCAATGTGATAATTGGACTGAGTTTAACCTTCATGACCTATTTCACAAGTTTGGGACTGCAGTCCAACACTCATCTGTTGAGACACCACAACAAAATGCTCGTGTAGAGCGCAAACTTCAACATCTTCTCAATGTTGCTCGCAGTTTATTCTTTCAATCTCATATTCCTATATCTTACTGGGGTGATTGCATTCTCACAGCTTCCTATCTCATAAATAGAATTCCTTCTTCAGATTTAAACAATTCCACTCCATTTGCTAGACTTTTTCATCGACCACCTCAATATGATTATTGTTGGATTTGGCAAGCCCATGTCCCAAATCGGAAAAACAAGGATGGGATTTCTTGTATATAAGAGTCTACACAACTCCCATTAGTATGAGACCTTTTGGGATTGTGATGCCCAAGAACAAAACCGTGAGGGCTTCAGCCCAAAGCGGACAATATCATACTAATGTCGAGTTGGCGGTTCCCCCAACAGATTGGTGCGGTGAACGTGGAACGAACATGTGGTACCCTGGTTCGAGCAGGGTTCGGGGGACTGATCGACTGTAAAATACAGCAGCAAATAAATTTATAGACCCAAAGG